>NW_026508657.1:0-11152 GCF_026875155.1 Cherax quadricarinatus
AGTTCACTATATAGAGGGGAAGTATAATGAGTGGTGGGAAAGTATGATTGTTCTAAAAGGGGTTGGCCATCTTTTACATTTACCCCCCCTTACTTGTTCCACCCCGGGGAGTTAAGGGGCCCTTTGCTGACAGATAACGTCCCCTGTTTTGGGTTTCCTTTCATGTCATATTTTGAGTCCTTTCCCTTGGAATTCTTTTTATCTGTTTTGGACTTACAGTTAATTTAAAAAACAGAGTTCCATTCTTTTATATTTTCTTGGGGGTTTTAGTTAGTTTTAAAACCAGCCCTGATTATTACTTTTTAAAACATAATTTTCTTAGTCCTCACCATTTCTTTTAAAAGGCTTCCAGCCTAATGTGAGAGCTTGCCCCGATAATAATTTTTTCCCCAGCCTTGCTGGTGGGATCAGGTCACCCAAAAGGTGAGACAAGGTGACCAGCAGGATCTAGGGTCACCCAACACAGGTGGGACAAGGGAACACGGAATAGGTCACCCAACACAGGTGAGACAAGGTGAACAGCAGGTCTAGGTCCCCCAACACGGGGGGGGGGACAAGGGGAACAGCAGGATCTAGGCCCCCGAATAAGGTGAGACAAGGTGAGCAAGATCAAGGAATACATCCAAATGTAAATTTCCTTAAATTTTTGGGCTTTTTTGTTCCTCTACCTTTGAACTGAACAATCCTCTTTAGAGAACGTGCTTGTCTCACACCCATGAATATCAACTTTTTTCTTCAACTTTTTTTCCTTAAACAAACTAGCTTGTTCCTCAAAACCGTGACTGCTTCCATTCTTACAACGGCGACAACCAAACTCTATTAATTACGTTGCCAGGCCGTGTATTTTGAAGGCGTTGGTTCTTTCTGGGGCTGACTTCACGGTGCCCCGGGCCTGGGGCAAAAGCTCTCGCATCACACGATGGGGGGTCCGGGTTCGATTTCCGGGTAAGGGGGGAAAAAATTGAAATGTTTCCTTACGCTGTTTTCGTGTTCTCCCTCAGTAAAATGGGACTTGGTGTTATTCGCTGGTGTAGGTCGCATCCTGGGGCAAAACTGACCTAATTTGCCCCAAATGCTCTGCTAACAAGGATTTTTTTCATAGTATGTCAGAGTCAGCTATATCTGTTTTACCGTAATTATGGTAGTAAAAAAAAGATATTATTATTATTATTTTATTAATTTAATTTTTATTTTTATTAATTTTATTATTATTATATTATATTATATCCGACTACCATGACCACAGAGTGTACCACCAGTGACCACAGATGTAAACCCCAGTGACTACAGATGCACCCCATGCCACAGATGCACCACCGTACCACAAGTGTACCACCCGTGACCCCAGAGGCACCACCCCTGACCACAGAGTGCCCACCAGGGCTACAAGTGCTACCACCCGGAATACAGATGTACCCCCAGGGCCCCAGAGTGCTACCACCATGACCACAGAGTGCTACCACCATACCCCAATGCACCCCGTGACCCCAGAGTGCTACCCCCAGTGACCAAGAGTCTACCACAGACTACAGGTGCACCACCATGACTACAGAGTGCACCCCAGTGACCACAATGGGTACCCCCATGACTACAAAGGGTACCACCATTTACCATAAGTGCTACCCCAGTGACCACAGAGTGTTACCCCAAAATGACCACGTGTTTAAACCTGACCACAAGTGCACCACCCGTGACCACGTGTTACAACATGACCACAGAGTGCTACCCCCAGACCCAGTGTTTAAACCCGTGACCCCCAGAGTGCTACCACCAGGACCCAGTGTTACAACCCGGACCCAGAGTGCTACCACCATGACCCCATTTACAAACCGGACCAAGAGTGCTACCCCATGCCACAGTGTTCAACCCTGACCACAGAGTGCTACCACCAGTGACCACGTTTACAAACCCTGACCCAGAGTGCTACCACCAGTGACCACAGTGTTCCCAACCCGTGACCACAGAGTGCACCACCAGTGACCCATGTTACAACCCTGACCACAGAGTGCCCACCCGGAAACCCCAGAGTGCTACCAGCAGTGACCACAGTGTTACAACCATGACCACAGAGCACCACCATGACCCAGTTCAACCAGTGACCACAGGTGCTACCCCCCATGCCACAGTGTTTTTCAAACCCTACCACAGAGTGCTACCACCAGGGCCACAGGGTTTCAACCATGACCACAGAGTGCTACCACCAGGACCACAGTGTTTCAACCTGACCACAAGTCTACACCATGACCACAGTGTTTAAAAAAATGACCCGAGTGCTCCACCATGAAAACCCCAAAAGTTCAAACCAGTACCACAGATTTACACCCGGACCACAGTGTTAAACCGTACCACGAGTGCTACCCCCAGTGACCACAGGGTTTCAACCAGTGACCCCAGAGTGCTACCACCAGTACCACAGTGTTAAACCAGGACCACAGAGTGCACCCCAGGGGACCACAGGTTTCAACCAGTGACCAAGAGTGCTAACCACCATGACCCGCCCACCGTGCCCAAGTCTACCCCCAGTGACCACAGGGTGCTACCACCTGACCAAGAGTGCTACCACCAGGACCCCCAGGTGCACCCCCAGTGCCAAAGTGCAAACCCCCAGTGACCACAAGTGCTACCACCGTGACCCCGATGCTACCACCAGTGACCCCGAGTGCACCCCCAGGGCCACAGAGTGCAACCACCATGACCCCAGGTGCTACCACCAGTGACCACAGATGCTACCACCAGTGACCACGAGTGCTACCACCATGACCACAGATGTACCACCATACCCAGAGTGCACCACCAGTACCCCAGAGGCTACCACCAGTGACCACAAGTGCTACCCCATGACCACAGGTGCTACCCCCAGTGACCACAGAGTGCTACCACCAGTGACCACGAGTGCTACCACCAGTGACCACAGGCTACCCAGTGACCCAGAGTTCCACCATGACCCAGTGTTACAACCAGTGACCACAGAGTCTACCCCGTGACCCCAGAGTGCACCCCGAGTGACCACAGGTGCTACCACCATACCCCAAGTGCTACCACCAGTGACCACAGTGTTACAACCATGACCACAGAGTGCTACCACCAGTGACCACAGTGTTACAACCATGACCCCCCAAAACCCCTCCCCCCCCCCCCCCCCCCCCCCCCCCCCATTTTCCCCCCCCCCCCCCCCCCCCCCCCCACCCCCCCCCCCCGCCCTTTTCCCCCCACCCAAACCCCACCTCCAACCCCCCACCAACCCCCCCCCCCCCCCCCCCCCATGTTCCCTCCGGGGCCCCCCCACCCCAACCACCCCCCCCCCCCCCCCCCCCCCCATCCACAAAACCCCCCCCCCAACCCCTCCCCCACCAAACCCCAAACCCACCCCCCACCCCCAAAACCCCCCCACCAAAAAAAACCCTTCACCCCCCCCCCACCCCCCCCCCCCCCCAAGTCACCACCAACCCCCCCCCCATTTACAACCAACCACAATTACCCCAACCCCCCCGAGTGCTACCCCCCAGTGACCACAGAGTGCTACCACCTGACCACAGTGTTTCAACCGTGACCAAAGGTACCACCAGTGACCACAAGTGTACACCAGGGCCACAGAGTGCACCCCCATGACCACAGGTGCTACCCCCAGGACCACAAGTTTAAACCAGTGACCCAAAAGTGAAACCACCCCGTGGGCCAAAGTTTCACCACCATGACCACAGTGTTTTAAAACCAGGCCCGAGTCAAACCACCTGGACCACAGGTGCTCCCCCGTGACCCAGTTTACAACCTGCCACAGAGTTCACCACCAGTGACCACAGTGTTTACAAACCATGACCACAAGTCTACCACCATGACACAGTGACAAAACCCGTGACCACAGGGTAAAAACCCCCTGACCCAGTGTTTCAAACCGTGACCCCAGAGTGCTACCAACCATGACCCCAAATGTTTCAAACCGTGACCACAGGTGCTACCACCGTGACCCAGGTGTACCCACATTTACCACAGAGTGCTACCACCATGACACAAGGCTACCACCATGACCCAGTGTTTCAACCAGTGACCACAGGTCTACCCCCAGTGACCACAGGTTACACCCGTGACCCCAGGTGTACCACCCGTGACCACAAATGTACCCCCAGTGACCACAGAGTGCTACCACCATGACCACAGAGTGCTACCACCAGTGACCACAGTGTACAAACCCGTGACCCAGGTGCTACCACCCGTGACCAAGGTTTCAACCCGTGACCCCAGAGTGCAACCCCCAGGACCAAGAGTGCTACCACCCGTGACCACAGTGTTACAACCCGGGCCACAGAGTGCTACCACCCGGGGCCCCAGAGGCTACCACCAATGACCACAGAGGGCTACCACCAGGGCCACAGAGTCCCCCGTGCCACAGGTGCTACCACCAGGACCACAGAGGCTACCCCCAGTGACCACAGAGGCTACCACCAGGACCACAGAGGCTACCACCATGACCAGGTTTCTACCACCAGTGACCCAGGTGCTACCACCAGTGACCACAATGCTACCACCGTGCCCCCAAGTGCACCACCAGGACTAAAGGTCACCACAGTGACTACGAGGCTACCCCCAGGACCACAGTGCTACACCATGACTAAGAGTGCCCCCACCAGTGACCACGAGTGCTACCACCGTGACCCAGGTAACATAAGAAACATAAGAACGGAGGAACACTGCGCAGGCCGTTGGCCATACTGGCAGGCCCTTTACAATTAAAACCCACAACAAAACATTTCCCCAACCCAATTTTAAATGCACCCAAGAAATACCTGATACAAGTCCCACTCAAATCCAACCCCTCTCACCCCCTGTGGGTTTTCGTCCCAAGAAATATGTAGGCGAGACAGGCAGAGATTTGCAGTCCCGCCTGAATGAGCACGAAATGTCTAACAGAGACGATGTAAGGTCGCCTTTCCTCCACAAGACCCAGGGGGCATTTGATGAACGGGAACGGGGCACAACTCGTTCTCACCGAACCAGACCTCAGACGCCGACGGTGCCTAAACCCCTCACAAATCGCCGTCACCGACACATAGAAACGCAACCTGGAAACTACAAAATTCAAAAACAGGGCATACAATACTTAAGCAGCACCCCCCAAAAAACACAGGATCGTTGGGTAAACACATATGAAACATTTGGGTATCTTTTTTATAAACTTTCCCCTAACATAGTTCTTCGTCAAGACAGAAAAGTTGATGAAGCAAAAGATACTTTGAAGACATTTAACACCCTCACCCTTAAAGTTTTGAGGGGCAGCCCCCCAGTTGGAAAAGGCATTGTTCCAAGGTATGAAAAAATATGGAGATAGTGCGGATGGAGTTTTTTATGCCCCAAAAGGGTGAGCGTAGGCCACAGGAAGGTAAGAACTCAGATCTAGGGGTCAGGTCCCTCTCAAATCCAGCTCTCATGGGAATTTCGAAGTTATTGAGGTTTTACCAAGGTACCCGTTTGCAGGGGTTGACAGTTTGAACATTAAAAGGAAAAATACCGACGGGTTTGTTAGGTAAGAACATATGCAACGTTAGGTATCTTTTATTATAAAACGTTTCGCCTAACAGTGGGTTTTCAGTAAGTACAGAAAAGTGATTTTTACCATTTTAATTTTCAATCGTCGACACCAAACACAAGGTCTTGCTACCTCTTCTACTTAAAAACCCTCAAACCCAACACACAAGTCCAATCACTTTCCTTCTACCCCCACACTAGACTACAAAATAACTTTCAACTTGCCACGTGCCCACCTGCATGGTAATCTCCAAGTTTTCCCAATCGGTACTCAATGCCCTTAACCAAATTTTCGCTAAAAATTTTCCCTCTTTAATTATCCCCCCTTTCCTGCTTCTCTTCCAACCCCTCTACACCCTCCCCCTCCTTCCTCTCTCCCCCCCCCCCACTTCCTACTCCCCCCACTTCCCCCCTCCACTCCCTTTTCTTCATACTTCTACACCTCCCCCCCAAACACCCCTACGCTACGCTACCCCCACCCCCCCCCCCCAACCCCTTTACCCACTTCCCCCCTTCCAAAGCTTCCCTTCCTCACAGCTTCCAAAAAACTTCCACTTCCCTGCATCCACCTTCCCCCATCCCAAAACCCAAAAACCTCTCCAGGTCCAACCCACCTCCTCCAAACAAAATCCACTAAACCCTAAACCTCCCCAACTTCTAAGGGACAGCCAAAAAAACAAAAAAACAGATCCATCTTTCCCCCCCCTCCAAAAGGGGTCCGAAGCCCTACAAACACACATCCACTGAGGGCACCCTATCACGGGCTTTAATCCAAAACCCCCCCCGACATTAACTTTGCTAAGACGAAACCATTAATCATTTTAAGGCTTCAGTTAACGTACGTTTTTATTTAAAATTTAGACACCTACTGGCCAGCTCCGAAGCAGAAGGCCGTATTGTTTTGCTAAACGTACCTGCCTCAAAGCCCCCAATGTATCCGCCATTATGGTTATACTGCCTACAGTCCCCCATGATCCCCACGATGGGGTTGCCACCCTTTGTCAATTCCAACAAAAAAACAGAATTTCTCCCAACCCCTTTTATTACCAACATGCCCCTTGGGGTCAGAAACACACCCCCCTTTGGGCCCTTTTTATCTTTTCCCACTAGCTCGCCCAAACACTACCTCAACATAACGACCTCCCTTTAGTTTTCAACTACACCAACACCCAAAATTTACCTATAGTGACATGAATGCCAAACACACTGCCTTTCTCACACCGTAACAACCAACTTGGTCACCAATTCTCAACTTCACAAACCAAAAAACACCTAATTCTCTTGGCCCAGACTTCAATACCTTTTCAACCCAACGGGCCAAGGCAATCCAGAATCATTCTGGCAAACCGAGCCAGTTTTATTTCAACACTCATCTCACCTGGCCCTTTTAAGGCTCTATCACATCCCAGATCACACATCTCCCCCAACCCTACCCTTTCCCAAAACCACACCTTCATTCTCCTACAAGAACGCTGACGGGGATACTTTAAAAACAAACAAAACAATATAACCCACCTTGACTACAAAAAACCAACCTATCTTGAATCGAACTAAACTTGATCTCACCCGACACCATTACACAAGCACCAACACGCAATCCCAAAGAAAACCACACCACTCGTTATTCCTTCAAACCGTCACCAAACAAGAAGACTAATAATCTGCTACCACAACCCTTCCCTTACAACACACATAGATTTAATCAAGCCCGTTTAAAACTCACTTACCTTAGAAACAATTTTTTAACACAGCCTAGCCCAAAGACCACAACAATCACGGGTACGACTAATACAACAAGGGGACAGGCAGGGGTTTTAAAAACCTAAACCCTTTCCCTAGAACTTTATCAAAAAAATAGAGGCACTACTCCCACCAAAAATTCAAAACATCACCCCACAACAACACACACTCTCAACCACAGCTTACCAACATCTTAAAACACTCGGGGAGAACATTTCCACCTCACCCACCCCACCCCAACGTTTTCAAAACATTTAGAACATAGAACCTGAACACTGCACACACACAAGAAACAACACCAACAGCCAATTACATCTAGCACTCTTACCTCCTCCCAAGAACTCGACATCCTTTTAAAACCCAAAACAGCATTAAAACTTCCTCAACCCTCCCCAAAGGCTCCTGGTGCCTCTGGCCAAACCCTATTATCCTGAAAAACCCCTTTCCTGACTCATCATTTCGCCACACAAAAATCCCCCAATGCCCCCTTTCCTCTGGGTACTTTTTTTCCCTTCAAAGCTGCTACTGCTATCCTCCTTTTCCCAAAACCCAAAAAAGACCCCTCTGACCCTAGAAACTATCGCCCCCATCAGCCTCCTCGAATTTTGGAAAACTCTTGAAAAATCATTTAACATCCCTTCGCAGAACCTGGAAAAAATTCTCTATTTCAATGGCCAGTTTGGCTTCAGAAACCACAGTCCACACAGGATGCCATTTAAAAACCTTCTCACTACATCCAATAAACAAAAACAAAGAAAAAAGGACAGCCCTGGTTTCAAAAGACTTTTAAAAAGTTTTGACACTGTGTGGGACGAGGGCTCAAATACAAACTTCCCCTAACTTCACCTGCCTTCAAACTCGTAAACTCCCCTGCAACTTCCTAACGGCCCTACCATGAGAATCAAATTCCCCAAATGTTACTGAATTCACCCCTAAATGCTGGGCCCCCGGGGTCTTCCTTCCCCACCCTTACATTTTTTACACTAACGACATTCCAACACCTATATACCACAACCCTCAATAGCCTATGCAACGACATTAACAACTTATCACCTTCCAAATGATACACTCACACACAAAACCCAAATGAGGTTGACAGGATAGCCATTGGGGAAAAAAAAGGGGATCAAAACCAAAGCAGCAAAATCCACTTACTATTTTAACACAGGAAACGGACCTCCATTTCCTGCGAAATCAAACAGCGACACCCGCACTTCTTCCCCATCACACAATCTGTCACGTCCCTTTGGGGTTAATCTTGACTACCTTCTTCGTTTACACGGGCACTTACTAAGGCATGCAAAAGCAGTAAGGGCCCCTTTCGGGCCTTACAAGCGAAACATGCCTCTCAACGCACCCAAAAACACCTCTAAAAATCCCCAAAACGTCCTTGATAACACTCTCCTTACCCTCTCTCTTCAGCAAAAAAAAAATTACTTAAACGCAGGGTGTCCAAACGGCGCTGCGCTGGGGGCTTGATGTCAGATGGGAGGGCTTCGCCCCAAACAGTCTCTCCATGCCCAGTTAGACGTCCCTGCGCTGAATCTGTCGGAAGAGGCCTGACAGACAGTAGACAAACTTGAGACACGACATGATATGGACCTCTCTCCTTGACGAAAAACATTCGCAGAACCCCCAAACCCAAAACAACCTTTTCTCTCCTTGCATGATCCCCGCTTAACCCTATTACAAATAACCTTTGGGTCCCTGCGGTCCTTCTAACAGGTACCATTCCTACCCACGTTCGCCCTTTGCTTTTTGGGGTTTGACTACTCGGTTTTTGCACTCCTCTCTAGCCTAAAGGCGCAAAATCCCTTACCCCAGTCACCCCACCGGAGTCCCAACAGAAGAACCGGAATTTCTCTTTCAATATCTGTCCCCGGGTCGCCTTTGCTGCTGGGTTAAGCCCTGGCTCTATTTCTACGACTAAGAAAAAAACTCCCTCCAGCACTTTTTTCGTCTGTCCCGTCTTCCCCGTCATCCCATTTGGGACTTACCCCGAACTTTTGTTCGTTCGTTACTTCACTCCATATTGTTTCATACCCTTTGGGAAAAAGCTCTTCTCCGACTGAGGGGCGACCACCTCAAAAATTTTTAAGGGGATGGACTGATTACTCGCTTCAAATATCTTCGCTTCTTCAACTTTTCTGTACTTGATGAAGAAGCCTACTGTGTAGGCGAAACGTTTAAAATAAAAAATACCTAACTGTTGCATAGTGTTTACCCAACAACCCCGTCGGTATTTATACCCTTTTAATGTTCAATCTGTCGACAAGCAACCAAGGGGACCCTTGGGACAGACCTGCAATAACTTCGACAACTTCCACTAGTGAGAGCGGGTGTTTTAGAGGGACCTGACCTCTCACATCTGAGTTCTTACCTCCGTGGCCCACGTCTCACCTCTTGGCCTATAAAAAGCTCCCTCCTGTACTTCATCTCCATATTGTTTCATACCTTTGGAAACAAGCTCTTTCCCCCGAGAGGGGTGACCACCTCAAAACTTTTAAGGGGGTGGGGGGGGGGGGGGGGGGGGGGGGGGGGGGGGACTGATTACATCGTCTTCAAGATTTTCTTTTTCATCAACTTCTGTACTTGACTGAAGAAGCCTACGTTGGGCAAATTTCATAATAAAGATACCAAAAGTTGCATATGTGTCTTTACCAACAACCTGCCCCGGTTTTTTATACCATTTTAATTTTCAATCTGTCAGAAAAAGCAACAAAGGGGTACCTTGGTACAGACCTGCAATCAACTTCGACAACCCCCACAGTGAGAGCGGCTGGATTTGAAGGGACCTGACCTCTCAGCACGGGTTCTTCCCCTCTCCTAGTGGCCTAAGTCTCACCTCTTGGCGCTATAAAAAGCCCATCCTGTCACTTCACTCCCAATTGTTTCATACCTTGGAACAATGCTCTTCTCCAGACTGAGGGAAGACCACCTCAAAACTTTAAAGGGGTGATGGACTGATTACTCGTTTTTCAAGTATCTTCTTTTCTATCAACTTTTTGTACTTATGAAAAAGCCACGTGTAGGCAAATTTTTCAAAAAAGATACCTAACTGTTCATAGGTTTCCTAACAACTTCGTATTTTATACCTTTTTTAATTTTCAACACAGGAGTCACATGTTTTCATCGTCACCCGCCCAATCAAATAGGGGTTGTTTTGATAAGGACCCCCCTCGAAATGGGCCAAGGCCTTTACAGTTTCCTCCATTTTTATGTTTTTTGCATTCCTCAGGGCACGTGCGTCCACCCCCCCTCTCCCCCTATATAATAAGCTTTTTACCCTGATGTAGTGTAGTCGACTTAGCCGGTGGTGACGTTGCTTTCCTAACACATCGACGATCTGCCTCTTCCGAATTACCCCGTTTGATAGTGCTTTGAGTATGCTTGCTGGACCTTCGTCTTCCTCCCACCATCAGGGTTGGTCGTCGGTGGGTTCCGACCGAAGGGCAGGAAGCCCTTTTCTGCCTGAATTTTCTTCGCCGTTGACTGCACGCCATACAGCCAGTC
Source organism: Cherax quadricarinatus (assembly GCF_026875155.1). Classification (NCBI taxonomy): domain Eukaryota; kingdom Metazoa; phylum Arthropoda; class Malacostraca; order Decapoda; family Parastacidae; genus Cherax; species Cherax quadricarinatus. Next base: position 10,774 of record NW_026508657.1, read on the forward strand.
TCGCCCCCACTCAGGGTTACAGTGTCATCAAGCTACAGTTCACCCCCCGGTCCTGCCCGGCAAGTACGTGTTCTACTTACACGTACTTGCCTACTGAGTACTCTCACTTTTTGGATTGCACCTCCAATTTCACTTTTCGTAATTTGCGATGCCCTTTGTTCCTTCCACCCCCTTTCCCCCCCCCTTCCACCTCCCCCCAACCGCCCACACCTGCCTCTGCTTCTTCTGAAACCAATTCTCCGCTAAACCTCCCAAAATTTTTAATCTGATGCCACTATCTGTCCGGAAAAATTTTTTTTATATCAATCATGGTGCACCTCACTTAAAGTCTTTAAAACCAACTCAGGTTCAAACTCCTTTTTGACAAAAATTCCTACGA
>NW_026508658.1:0-11586 GCF_026875155.1 Cherax quadricarinatus
CTGTTACCACACTATCCCTACACTGTTACTACAACTAGTCACCACCACTGTTACTACAACTAGTCACCACCACTGTTATCACACTAGTCACTACCACTGTTACTACAACTAGTCACCACCACTGTTACCGTCACTGGTCACAAGCTGGAATTCATTAAGGTAAGTTTATATGCTTGCTAAGACATGGTCCTCAAGACTTCGCTTGAAGCTGTGTGCTGCATACTCCAGTGTGACCTGCAGTGTACACCACTACACTGTGACCTGCAGTGTACACCACTCCAGTGTGACCTGCAGTGTGCACCACTACACTGTGACCTGCAGTGTGCACCACTCCAGTGTGACCTGCAGTGTGCACCACTACACTGCGACCTGCAGTGTACACCACTCCAGTGTGACCTGCAGTGTGCACCACTACACTGCGACCTGCAGTGTACACCACTACACTGCGACCTGCAGTGTGCGCCACTCCAGTGTGACCTGCAGTGTGCACCACTACACTGCGACCTGCAGTGTACACCACTACACTGTGACCTGCAGTGTACACCACTACACTGCGACCTGCAGTGTACACCACTACACTGCGACCTGCAGTGTGCACCACTCCAGTGTGACCTGCAGTGTGCACCACTACACTGCGACCTGCAGTGTATACCACTATACTGTGACCTGCAGTGTATACCACTATACTGTGACCTGCAGTGTACACCACTACACTGCGACCTGCAGTGTACACCACTACACTGCGACCTGCAGTGTGCACCACTCCAGTGTGACCTGCAGTGTGCACCACTACACTGCGACCTGCAGTGTACACCACTACACTGTGACCTGCAGTGTACACCACTACACTGCGACCTGCAGTGTACACCACTACACTGCGACCTGCAGTGTGCACCACTCCAGTGTGACCTGCAGTGTGCACCGCTACACTGTGACCTGCAGTGTATACCATTACACTGTGACCTGCAGTGTATACCACTATACTGTGACCTGCAGTGTACACCACTACACTGCGACCTGCAGTGTGCACCAAAACACTGTGACCTGCAGTGTATACTACTACACTGTCACCTGCAGTGTACACAATTCTGTGACCTGCAATGTATACCACTACACTGGGACCTGCAGTGTATACCACTACACTGTAACCTGCAGTGTACACCACTACACTGTGATCTGCAGTATATACCACTACACTGTGACCTGCAGTGTACACTACACTGTGACCTGGAGTGTATACCACTACACTGTGACCTGCAGTGTACACCACAATACTGTAATCTGCATTGTATGCCACTACACGGTGACTTGCTGTGTACACCACAATCCTGTGAACTGCAGTGTACACCACAATTCTGTGACCTGCAGTGTACACCACAATACTGTGACATGCAGTGTGCACCACAATGCTGTGACCTGCAGTGTAAACACTGTGACCTCCAGTGTTCACAACACTGGGACCTCCAACACTTCACTTGAGTCATACACTGTCCTATATCTGACACAGAACTACAACTGTACACTGATCTCTAACAAAACACTGCCCTATAACCAAACACTGCCATCTACCCAAACACACACTGGGCTCCGGGCAAACTAACACTGTCCTCTAGACAAACAAACACTGCCCTCTTCAAAACAAACACCGCTCTATAACTAAACAAACGCTGCAGTTAACCAAACATTTCAAACATTATTGAAAACATTTCTCGTTAAAAACGCTGACTAATTCAACGTATTTCCCGTTGATATGGGGCGAAACGCACAAGAATTGCAAGAGTTTGCAAAAAGAGTGATGATGGTGGGTGACAGTAGCACAGGTGGTGATGGTGGGTGACAGTAGCACAGGTGGTGATGGTGGGTGACAGTAGCACAGGTGGTGATGATGGTGGGTGACAGTAGCACAGGTGGTGATGGTGGGTGACAGTAGCACTGGTGGTGGTGATGGTGGGAGACAGTAGCACAGGTGGTGATGGTGGGTGACAGTAGCACAGGTGGTGATGATGGTGGGTGACAGTAGCACAGGTGGTGATGGTGGGTGACAGTAGCACAGGTGGTGATGATGGTGGGTGACAGTAGCACAGGTGGTGATGGTGGGTGACAGTAGCACTCGTGGTGGTGATGGTGGGAGACAGTAGCACAGGTGGTGATGATGGTGGGTGACGGTAGCACAGGTGGTGATGATGGTGGGTGAGATAAGCACAGGTGGTGGTGATGGTGGGTGACAGTAGCACAGGTGGTGATGATGGTGGGTGACAGTAGCACAGGTGGTGATGATGGTGGGTGACAGTAGCACAGGTGGTGATGGTGGGTGACAGTAGCACAGGTGGTGGTGATGGGTGGGAGACAGTAGCACAGGTGGTGATGGTGGGTGACAGTAGCACAGGTGGTGATGATGGTGGGTGACAGTAGCACAGGTGGTGATGATGGTGGGTGACAGTAGCACAGGTGGTGATGATGGTGGGTGACAGTAGCACAGGTGGTGATGGTGGGTGACAGTAGCACTGGTGGTGGTGATGGTGGGAGACAGTAGCACAGGTGGTGATGATGGTGGGTGACGGTAGCACAGGTGGTGATGATGGTGGGTGAGATAAGCACAGGTGGTGGTGATGGTGGGTGACAGTAGCACAGGTGGTGATGATGGTGGGTGACAGTAGCACAGGTGGTGATGGTGGGTGACAGTAGCACAGGTGGTGATGGTGGGTGACAGTAGCACAGGTGGTGGTGATGGTGGGTGACAGTAGCACAGGTGGTGATGGTGGGTGACAGTAGCACAGGTGGTGATGATGGTGGGTGACAGTAGCACATTTGGTGATGATGGTAGGTGACAGTAGCACAGGTGGTGATGGTGGGTGGCGGTAGCACAGGTGGTGGTGATGATGGGTGACAGTAGCACAGGTGGTGATGGTGGGTGACAGTAGCACAGGTGGTGATGGTGGGTGACAGTAGCACAGGTGGTGATGGTGGGTGACAGTAGCACAGGTGTTGATGATGGTGGGTGACAGTAGCACAGGTGGTGGTGATGGTGGGTGACAGTAGCACAGGTGGTGATGGTGGGTGACAGTAGCACAGGTGTGTGATATGGGGTGACAGTAGCACAGTGAGGTGATGGTGGTGACAGTAGCACAGGTGGTGATGATGGTGGGTGAAAGTAGCACAGGTGGTGATGATGGTGGGTGACAGTAGCACAGGTGGTGATGATGGTGGGTGACAGTAGCACAGGTGGTGATGGTGGGTGACAGAAACACAGGTGGTGGTGATGGTGGGTGACAGTAACACAGGTGGTGATGATAGTGGGTGACAGTAGCACAGGTGGTGATGATGGTTGGTGATAGTAACACAGGTGGTGATGATGGTGGGAGACAGTAGCACAGGTGGTGATGGTGGGTGACAGTAGGACAGGTGGTGGTTATGGTGGATGACAGTAGCAAAGGTGGTGATGATGTGGGACAGGTAGCACAGGTGTGGTGATGGTGGGTGACAGTAGCACAGGTGGTGATGATGGTAGGTGACAGTAGCACAGGTGGTGATGATGGTGGGTGACAGTAGCACAGGTGGTGATGGTGGGTTTCAGTAGCACAGGTGGTGATGATGGTGGGTGACAGTAGCACAGGTGGTGATGGTGGGTGTCAGTAGCACAGGTGGTGATGATGGTGGGTGACAGTAGCACAGGTGGTGATGATGGTGGGTTCAGTAGCACAGGTGGTGATGATGGTGGTGACAGTAGCACAGGTGGTGATGGTGGGTGACAGTAGGGCAGGTGGTGGTGATGGTGGGTGACAGTAGCACAGGTGGGGATAATGGTGGGTGAGAGTAGCACAGGTGGTGATGGTGGGAGGCGGTAGCACAGGTGGTGGTGATGGTGGGTGACAGTAGCACAGGTGGTGATGGTGGGTGACAGTAGCACAGGTGGTGATGGTGGGTGACAGTAGCACAGATGGTGATGATGGTGGGTGAAAGTAGCACAGGTGGTGATGGTGGGTGACAGTAGCACAGGTGGAGGTGATGGTGGGTGACAGTAGCAACGGTGGTGATGATGGTGGTGAAAGTAGCACAGTGGTGATAGGTGGGTGACAGTAGCACAGGTGGTGATGATGGTGATGACAGTAGCACAGGTGGTGACGGTGGGTGACAGTAGCACAGGTGGTGATGGTGGGTGACAGTAGCACAGGTGGTGATGGTGGGTGACAGTAGCACAGGTGGTGATGGTGGGTGACAGTAGCACAGGTGGTGATGGTGGGTGACAGTAGCACAGGTGGTGATGATGGTGGGTGACAGTAACACAGGTAGTGATGAGGGTGGGTGACAGAAGCACAGGTGGTGATGATGGTGGGTGACAGTAGCACAGGTGGTGATGATGGTGGGTGACAGTAGCAGAAGTGGTGGTGATGGTGGGTGACAGTAGCACAGGTGGTGATGATGGTGAGTGACAGTAGCACAGGTGGTGACGGTGGGTGACAGTAGCACAGGTGGTGATGGTGGGTGACAGTAGCACAGGTGGTGATGGTGGGTGACAGAAGCACAGGTGGTGATGATGGTGGGTGACAGTAACACAGGTAGTGATGAGGGTGGGTGACAGAAGCACAGGTGGTGATGATGGTGGGTGACAGTAGCACAGGTGGTGATGGTGGGTGACAGAAGCACAGGTGGTGGTGATAGTGGGTGACAGTAACACAGGTAGTGATGAGGGTGGGTGACAGTAACACAGGTGGTGATGATGGTGGGTGACAGTAGCACAGGTGGTGATGATGGTGGGTGACAGTTACACAGGTAGGTGATGATGGGGGTGACAGTAGCACAGTAGTTGATGATGGTGGGTGACAGAAGCACAGGTGGTGATGATGGTGGGTGACAGTAGCACAGGTGTGAGATGATGGTGGTGACAGTACACAGGTGGTGATGAGGTGGGTGACAGTAGCACAGGTGGTGATGATGATGGGTGACAGTAGCACAGGTGGTGATGATGGTGGGTGACAGTAGCACAGGTGGTGATGATGGTGGGTGACAGAAGCACAGGTGGTGATGATGGTGGGTGACAGTAGCACAGGTGGTGATGGTGGGTGACAGTAGCACAGGTGGTGGTGATGGTGGGTGACAGTAGCACAGGTGGTGATGATGGTGGGTGACAGTAGCACAGGTGGTGACGATGATGGGTGACAGTAGCTCAGGTGGTGATGATGGGGGTGACAGTAGCACAAGTGTTGGTGATGGTGGGTGACAGTAGCACAGGTGGTGATGATGGTGGGTGACAGTAGCACAGGTGGTGATGATGGTGGGTGACAGTAGCACAGGTGGTGATGATGGTGGGTGACAGTAGCACAGGTGGTGATGATGATGGGTGACAGTAGCTCAGGTGGTGATGATGGGGGTGACAGTAGCACAGGTGGTGATGATGGTGGGTGACAGTAGCACAGGTGGTGATGATGGTGGGTGACAGTAGCACAGGTGGTGATGGTGGGTGACAGTAGCACAGGTGGTGATGATGGTGGGTGACAGTAGCACAGGTGGTGATGATGATGGGTGACAGTAGCACAGGTGGTGATGATGGGGTGACAGTAGCACAGGTGGTGATGATGGTGGGTGACAGTAGCACAGGTGGTGATGATGGTGGGTGACAGTAGTACAGGTGGTGATGGTGGGTGACAGTAGCACAGGTGGTGGTGATGGTGGGTGACAGTAACACAGGTGGTGATGATGGTGGGAGACAGTATCACAGGTGGTGATGATGGTGGGAGACAGTATCACAGGTGGTGATGATGGTGGGTGACAGTAGCACAGGTGGTGATGATTGTGGGTGACAGTAGCACAGGTGGTGATGGTGGGTGACAGTAGCACAGGTAGTGGTGATGGTGGGTGACAGTAGCACAGGTGGTGATGATGATGGGTGACAGTTGCACAGGTGGTGATGGTGGTGGGTGATAGTAGCACAGGTGGTGATGGTGGGTGACACTGTGACCTGCAGTGTACACCACTACACTGCGACCTGCAGTGTACACCACTACACTGCGACCTGCAGTGTGCACCACTCCAGTGTGACCTGCAGTGTGCACCACTACACTGCGACCTGCAGTGTACACCACTACACTGTGACCTGCAGTGTGCACCGCTACACTGTGACCTGCAGTGTATACCATTACACTGTGACCTGCAGTGTATACCACTATACTGTGACCTGCAGTGTACACCACTACACTGCGACCTGCAGTGTGCACCAAAACACTGTGACCTGCAGTGTATACTACTACACTGTCACCTGCAGTGTACACAATTCTGTGACCTGCAATGTATACCACTACACTGGGACCTGCAGTGTATACCACTACACTGTAACCTGCAGTGTACACCACTACACTGTGATCTGCAGTAATACCACTACACTGTGACCTGCGTGTACACAACTACACTGTGACCTGGAGTGTATACACATACACTGTGACCTGCAGTGTACACCACAATACTGTAATCTGCATTGTATGCCACTACACGGTGACTTGCTGTGTACACCACAATCCTGTGAACTGCAGTGTACACCACAATTCTGTGACCTGCAGTGTACACCACAATACTGTGACATGCAGTGTGCACCACAATGCTGTGACCTGCAGTGTAAACACTGTGACCTCCAGTGTTCACAACACTGGGACCTCCAACACTTCACTTGAGTCATACACTGTCCTATATCTGACACAGAACTACAACTGTACACTGATCTCTAACAAAACACTGCCCTATAACCAAACACTGCCATCTACCCAAACACACACTGGGCTCCGGGCAAACTAACACTGTCCTCTAGACAAACAAACACTGCCCTCTTCAAAACAAACACCGCTCTTAAAAAACAAACCTGCAGTTAACAACATTTCAAACATTATTGAAAAATTTTTCGTTAAAAACGCTGACTAATTCAACGATTTCCCCTTGATATGGGGGGAAAAGCCAAGAATTGCAAGAGTTTGCAAAAAGAGTGATGATGGGGTGACATAGCACGGGGGTGATGGTGGGTGACGTACACAGGTGGTTTATGGTGGGTGACAGAGCACAGGGGGTGATGATGGTGGGTGCATACACAGGTGGTGATGGTGGGTAATAGCATGGTTTGGGGGTGATGGTGGGAGACGTAGCACAGGTGGTGATGTGTGGGGAGGTAGCACAGGGGGTTTTGATGGTGGGTGAGATAAGCACAGGTGGTGGGGGATGGTGGGTGACGTAGCACGGTGGCGATGAGGTGGGTGACAGTAGCACGGTGGTATGATGGGGGGTGAATTTGCACAGGTGGGGAGGGGGTGACAGTCCCCTGGGGTGGGATGGTGGGGGGGGCGTAGCCAGGTGGTGATGGGGGGTGACAGTTTGCACAGGTGGTGATGATGGGGGGTGACGTAGCACAGGTGGTGATGGTGGGGGACAGTAGCACGGTGGTGTGATGGGGGGTAAGTACCAGGTGGGGATGGTGGGTGAAGTGCATGGTGGGGGGTGTGGTGGGAGACGTAGCAAAGGTGGTGATGAGGGGGGTGACGGTAGCACAGGTGGTGATGATGGTGGGTGAGATAAGACAGGGGGGGGTGAGGTGGGGGACAGTAGCACAGGTGGTGGATGGTGGGTGACATGCACAGGGGGTGATGATGGGGGGTGCAGTAGCACAGGGGGGTGATGGTGGGGGGACATACACAGGTGGTGGTGATGGGTTTGGGGCAGTTAGCACAGGTGGTGATGGTGGGTGACGTCACAGTGGGGATGATGGGGGGGGACAGTAGCACATTTGGTGATGTGGGGGGTGACAGTAGACAGGTGGTGTGATGGTGGGTACGTAGCAAGGTGGTGATGGTGGGGGGACAGAGCAAGGGGTGGTGATGGTGGGTGACAGTGCACAGGGGGTGATGGTGGGGGCGGTTTGCAAGGTGGTGGTGATGGGGTGGCAGTAGCACAGGTGGGATGGTGGGTGACAGTAGCACAGGTGGTATGATGGTGGGTGACGACACAGGTGGGTGGTGGGGACGTAGCACAGGTGGTGATGGGTGGGGCCCGTCACAGGTGGTGATGGTGGGGGTGAAATACACAGGTGGGGGGTGGGTGACAGAGCAAGGTGGGGATGGGGGGTGACAGTAGCAAGGGGGTGTGGTGGGGACGTAGCACGGGTGATATGGTGGGGGACAGAGCACAGGTGGTATGGTGGGGACAGTAGCACAGGGGGGGTGATGGTGGGTGACAAACCAGGTGGTGAGGGGGGTGACAGTACACAGGGGGTGATGATGGTGGGTGACAGTAGCACAGGGGTGTGGGGGGTTTCAGTAGCCAGGTGGGGATGATGGTGGGTACAGAGCACAGGTGGTGGGTGGGGGACAGTAGCACAGGTGGTTTAAAAGGGGGTGACAGTTGCCAGGGGGTGATGGTGGTTACAGAGCACAGGTGGTGATGATGGTGGGTGACAGTAGCACAGGTGGTGGTGAGGGGGGTGACAGTAGCACAGGTGGTGGTGAGGGGGGGGGGACGTAGACAGGGGTGGTGATGGGGGGACAGTAGCAAGGTGGGATGGTGGGGGCAGTAGCACAGGTGGTGAGGGGGTGACGTGACAGGTTGTGATGGTGGGTCAGTAGCACAGGTGGTGGGATGGTGGGGGACTAGCACAGGTGGTGTGGGGGTGACAGAGCCCCCAGGTGTGGTGATGGGGGGGTACGTAGCACAGGTGGGGGATGGTGGGTGACAGTACACGTGGGAGGTGGGGGGACAGTGCACGGGGGTGATGGTGGGTGCGTAGCACGGTGGGATGTGGGTGACGTAGCACAGGGGGTGATGGGGGGGACATAACTGGTGATGATGGTGGGTTACAGTCAAGGTGGGGATGGGGGGTGACAGTAGCACAGGGGTGATGGTGGGTGACATAGCACAGGGGTGATGGTGGGGGACAGTCCAGGTGGTGGTGGGGGGGTGACAGTAGCACAGGGGTATGGGGGGGACGAGCACAGGTGGGGTGGGGGGTGACATTTTTTGCCCGGTGGGGGATGGTGGGGGACGACACAGGGGGTGATGTGGGGGGGTCAGTAGCACAGGTGGGATGGTGGGGGCAGTAGCACAGGTTTGATGGTGGGGGGTGACAGTACACTTGGTGTGGTGGGTGACAGTAGCACAGGTGGTGATGGGGGGGGACGTAGCACAGGGGTTGGGGGTGACAGTAGCCCAGGGGTGAGGTGGGGACAGTACACAGGTGGGATGGGGGGTGACAGTAGCACGGTGGTGAGAGGTGGGTGACAAGCAAGGTGGTATGGTGGGTGACGTAGCACAGGTGGGGGGGTGGGGGGTACAGTACACAGGTGGTGTGGGGTGACAGTGACGGGGTGATGGTGGGTGCAGAGCCAGGTGGTGGGGATGGGGGTGCAGTAGCACAGGTGGTGATGGTGGGGGTGACGTAGACAGGTGGGATGGTGGGTGACAGTAGCACAGGTGGGAGTTGGGTGACAACACAGGTGGGGATGGTGGGTACAGTAGCCAGGTGTGATGGTGGGTGACAGTACACAGGTGGTGGGGATGGTGGGGGGACGTGCACGGTGGTGGGTGGGGGGTGACATGCACAGGTGGTGATGGTGGGGGACAGTAGCCAGGTGGTGATGGTGGGTACAGTAGCCCCAGGTTGGGGATGGGGGTGCCGTAGCACAGGGGTGTGGTGGGTGACAGAGCACAGGTGGGGATGGTGGGTGAAATAGACAGGTGGTGGGTGATGGGGGGTGACAGTACAAGGTGGTGATGGTGGGTGACAGTAGCACAGGGGGTGATGAGGGGGGTAAGTAGCACAGGGTGATGGTGGGGGACAGTAGCCAGGTGGGATGGGGGGACAGAGAAAAGGTGGTTTAGGTGGGGCAGGAAAGGGGGGTGAGGGGCGGTGAAGTGCCCCGGTGGTGAGGGGGGAAAGAAGGGGGTGAGTGGAGGGGGAATAGAGGTGGGGTTGGGGGGGTTGGGTGGGGACACAGGTGGTGATGGTGGGGAGTGGGGTGTGGGGGGGTGGGGGTAGCCAAAGGGGGTGGGCCGGTGGGTTGGAGCCAGGGGGGTTGGGGGGGGGAGGGTGGGTTGGGGGGGCAGTGCCATTTGGGGTGGTGGGTACATAGCCCCATTTTGGGTTTTCGTGCACAGGTGGTGTTGGGTCGTAGCACAATGGTTATGGGGGGTCATACACAGGGGGTATGGTTACTTGCAAGGTGGTGTGGTGGGTACTGCCATGTGATGATTGGGTGCTACCCCCAGGTGGGGATGGTGGGGTTTCATGGAAGTGGGTGATGGTGGGTTTGGGAAACAGTAGCAAGGGGTGAAGATGGGGGGTAGAGCCAGGGGTGAGGTGGGGACAGTAGCACGGTGGGATGGGGGGACGAGCCAGGTTGTGGTGGGTGACAGTAGACAGGGGGGTTGATGGTGGGTGCGTACCAGGTGGTTTGGGGGGTGACGAGCACAGGGGGGAGGTGGTGACAGTAGCACAGGTGGGGTGATGGGGGTTACAGTGCCCCGGTGGGGATGGGGGGGACAGACAAGGTGGTTTTATGGGGGTGACGAGACGGGTGATGGGGGGGGTGAAGTACACAGGTGGGGTGGGGGGACAGTAGCAAGGTGGTGTGGTGGGGGCAGTGCACAGGGGTGTGATGGGGGTGACAGTAGCACAGGTGGTGATGGTGGGGGACAGTAGCAAGGGGGATGGGGGTGGGCGGTGCACAGGTGGGGGGGTGAGGGGGGTGACAGTAGCACGGTGGTGTGGTGGTGCCGTAGCACAGGTGGTGATTTGGGGGGTGACTAGCCCCAGGTGGTTGGGGGTGACAGTAGCCGGTGGGTGGGGGGGACAGTAGCCAGGTGGTGATGGTGGGTGACAGTACAAGGTGGTGAGGGGGTGACAGTAGCACGGGGGGATGGTGGGTGAAGTGCACAGGGGGGGTGATGTGGGTGACAGTAGCAAGGTGGTGATGGGGGTGACAGAGCACAGGTGGGATGGTGGGGGCAGTAGCACGGTGGGGGATGGGGGGGACAGTAGCACAGGTGGTGATGGTGGGGGACGAGCAAGGTGTGTGGGGGTGACAGTAGCAAGTGTTTTGGGGGGGTGAAATAGAAAGGGGGTGATGGTGGGGGGACAGTAGAAGGTGGGAGGTGGGTGACAGTAGCACAGGGGGGTGGTGATGGGGGGACAGTAGCCAGGTGGGGATGGTGGGGAAGTAGCAAGGGGGTGTTTGGGGGGTGGTAGCAAGGTGGTGATGGTGGGGACAGAGCAAGGTGGTGGTGATGGGGGGGTGACAGAGAAGGTGGTTTGGGGTTTTTGGGGGGTGACCGTAGCCAAAGGGGTTTTGGGGATGTGGGTGACAGTAGCAAGGTGGTGAGGTGGGGGGCGTAACAGGGGGTGGTGTTGGGGGACAGTAGCAAGGGGTGATGGTGGGTGACAGTAGCAAGGGGTGAGGTGGGTGAAGTAGAAAGGGGGTTGGTGGGTGCTAGCACAGGTGGTGATGTGGGTGACGTAGCAGGGGGGGTGATGGTGGGTGACAGTAGCCGGGGGTTTGGGTTGGGTGACAGTAGCAAGGTGGGATGGGGGGTGAAGTGCCAGGTGGTGATGGGGGGGTGACA
>NW_026508659.1:0-14625 GCF_026875155.1 Cherax quadricarinatus
ACCCGGGGGGAAGATAGGCCCAGGGGGGGCAAGAAAGACCCAGGGGAGGCAAGATAGACCCAGGGGAGGGAAGTAGGCCCAGGGGGGGGCAAGATAGGCCCAGGGGGGGGCAAAATACCCAGGGGGGTAAATAGGGCCCTGGGGGGCAAGATAGACCCAGGGGGGGCAAGATAGGGCCCCCGGGGGGCAAAATAGGCCCCCGGGGGGGGCAAGATAGCCCAGGGAGGGGAAGATGGCCTAGGGGGGGGCAAGAAGGCCCAGGGGTGGGGAAGATAGACCCAGGGGAGGGGAAAATGACCCGGGAGGGGCAAGATAGGCCCAGGGGAGGGCAAGATAGGCCCAGGGGAGGGCAAGATAGACCCAGGGGAGGGCAAGATAGACCCAGGGGAGGGCAAGATAGGCCCAGGGGTGGGCAAGATAGGCCCACGGGTGGGCAAGATAGACCCAGGGGAGGGCAAGATAGGCCCAGGGGACGGCAAGATAGACCCAGAGGACGGCAAGATAGGCCCAGGGAGGGCAAGATAGACCCAGGGGAGGGCAAGATAGACCTAAAGGAGGGCAAGATAGACCCAGGAGGGCAAAATAGGGCCCCGGGAGGAAGATAGACCCAGGGAGGCAAGATAAAACCCAGGGGAGGGGAAGATAGACCCAGGGTAGGGCAAGTAGGCCAGGGGTGGGCAAGATAGACCCAGGGGAGGGCAAGATAGACCCAGAAGAGGGCAAGATAGACCCAGGGGAGGGCAAGATAGACCCAGGGAGGGCAAGATAGGCCCAGGGGTGGGCAAGATAGGCCCAGGGGAGGGCAAGATAGACCCAGGGGAGGGCAAGATAGACCCAGGGGAGGGCAAGATAGACCCAGGGGAGGGCAAGATAGGCCCAGGGAGGGCAAGATAGACCCGGGGGAAGGCAAGATAGACCCAGGGGAGGGCAAGATAGACCCAGGGAAGGGCAGATAGGCCCAGGGGTGGCAAGATAGACCCGAGTGGAGGGCAGATAGCCCAGGGGTGGGCAAGCTAAACCCAGGGGAGGGCAAGATAGACCCAGTGGAGGCAAGATAGGCCCAGGGGTGGCAAGATAGACCCGGGAGGCAAGATAGACCCAGGAGAGGGCAAGATAGACCCAGGGAGGGCAAGATAGACCCAGGGAGGGCAAGATAGACCCAGGGAGGGCAAGATAGGCCCAGGGGTGGCGAGATAGACCCAGGGAGGGCAGATAGGCCCAGGGGTGGGCAAGATAGACCCAGTGGAGGGCAAGATAGGCCCAGGGGTGGACAAGATAGACCCAGGGTAGGGCAAGATAGACCCAGGGGAGGGCAAGATAGACCCAGGGGATTGCAAGATAGACCCAGGGGAGGGCAAGATAGGCCCAGGGGTGGGCAAGATACACCCAGGGGAGGGCAAGGTAGGCCCAGGGGTGGGCAAGATAGACCCAGTGGAGGGCAAGATAGGCCCAGGGGTGGGCAAGATAGACCCAGGGGAACCCAAGGGGCGGCAAGATAGACCCAGGGGTGGGCAAGATAGACCAGGGAGGGCAAGAATAGACCCAGGGGAGGGCAAGATAGACCCAGGGGAGGGCAAGATAGACCCACGGAGGGCAAGATAGACCCAGGGGAGGGCAAGATAGACCCAGGGGAGGGCAAGATAGACCCAGGGGCAAGATAGACCCAGGGGAGGCAAATAGACCCATGGGAGGGCAAGATAGGCCCAGGGACGGCAAGATAGGAACAGGGAGGCAAGATAGACCCAGGGAGGCAAACGGGGGGATAGACCCAGGGGAGGGCAAGATAGACCCAGGGGGGCAAGATAGACCAGGGAGGGCAAGATAGACCCAGGGGAGGGCAAGATAGACCAGGGGAGGGCAAGATAGACCCAGGGGAGGGCAAGATAGACCCAGGGGAGGGCAAGATAGACCCATGGGAGGGCAAGATTGGCCCAGGGGACGGCAAGATAGGCCCAGGGGATGGCAAGATAGACCCAGGGGAGGGCAAGATAGACCCAGGGGTGGGCAAGATAGACCCAGGGAGGGCCAAGATAGACCCAGGGGAGGGCAAGATAGACCCAGGGAGGGCAAGATAGACCCAGGGGAGGGCAAGATAGACCCAGGGGAGGGCAAGATAGACCCAGGGGAGGGCAAGATAGACCCAGGGGAGGGCAAGATAGACCCAGGGGAGGGCAAGATAGACCCAGGGAGGGCAAGATAGACCCAGGAGGAGGGTAAGATAGACCCAGGGAGGGCAAGATAGACCCAGGGGAGGGCAAGATAGTCCCACGGGAGGGCAAGATAGGCCAGGGGAGGGCAAGATAGACCCAGGGAGGGCAAGATAGACCCACGGGAGGGCAAGATAGGCCCAGGAGAGGGCAAGATAGACCCAGGGAGGGCAAAGATAGCCCAGGGAGGCAAGATAGACCCAGGGGAGGCAAGATAGACCCAGGGGAGGGCAAGATAGACCCCGGGGAGGTAAGATAAGACCCAGGGGAGGGCAAGATAGACCCAGGGGAGGGCAAGATAGACCCAGGGGAGGGCAAGATAGACCCAGGGGAGGGCAAGATAGGCCCAGGGGAGGGCAAGATAGACCCAGGGGAGGGCAAGATAGGCCCAGGGGAGGGCAAGATAGACCCAGGGGAGGGCAAGATAGACCCAGGGGAGGGTAAGATAGACCCAGGGAAGGGCAAGATAGACCCAGGGGAGGGCAAGATAGGCCCAGGGGAGGGCAAGATAGGCCCAGGGGAGGGCAAGATTAGACCAGGGGAGGCAAGATAGACCCAGGGGAGGGCAAGATAGACCCAGGGGAGGGCAAGATAGACCCAGGGGAGGGCAAGATATAACAGCAGTCTCGGTGCTACACACAAAACTCTCTTATTTTATTTATTTAATGTATTGTATTATTTTAAATAAAATATAAAATAAATTGCGTAATTGTATTTATAAGTTTGTAAATAAAGTAACTTACTTGTTACATTAGTTTAGTCTGTGTTTAAACTAACAGAAAACTTACATAAAGTAACTTACTTGTTACATTAGTTTAGTCTGTGTTTTAAACTAACAGAAAACTTACATAAAGTAACTTACTTGTTACATTAGTTTAGTCTGTGTTTAAACTAACAGAAAACTTACATAAAGTAACTTACTTGTTACATTAGTTTAGTCTGTGTTTAAACTAACAGAAAACTTACATAAAGTAACTTACTTGTTACATTAGTTTAGTCTGTGTTTAAACTAACAGAAAACTTACATAAAGTAACTTACTTGTTACATTAGTTTAGTCTGTGTTTAAACTAACAGAAAACTTACATAAAGTAACTTACTTGTTACATTAGTTTAGTCTGTGTTTAAACAAAACAGAAAACTTACATAAAGAAAATTTTACTTGTTACATTAGTTTAGTCTGTGTTTAAACTAACAGAAAACTTACATAAAGTAACTTACTTGTTACATTAGTTTAGTCGGGGACACGCAGATCACAGGACGACATTGGAGAATTCATAAGGATTATCGACTGGACGAAGATTGGAAAACAGTGTGTGTTGTGTTCGCAAATCTGTATTAGTTTACGCACAGATTAGCGTCATTCCTGGTGATCCTTGGACTGTGTTCAGTGCTTCAGAGCAGTGAGCCACGAGAGGGTGGCTACGGGCCCCGACTGGGCTCTGAGGCCTCACAGCTCTGCACCCGGTGTGGGCGGCTGTGAGGTCACAGGCAGCAGCTCTGCTGCTGGCTCTGTCCCCACACCTACTGTCACCATGACAGATCCGGGAGAGCGGCCTAAAAACGTTCCTTGGAATGCGGGGACGAGTTGGAGGACGACGTGGGGCAGGTGGGAGCCCCCACCAAGAAGGCCAAGGATGAGTGGAGACTACTGACCTACCAATTTTCCACTAGTCCGCCCGGCAGCCCCTCCCCAAGAAGACTTGCACCCCCAGATGGCCATAGGGGTCGTGGAAGGAAGCCAGGAGGATGTAGCTCCTCAAGTGCAAGGAGGGAGCCATCCCAGGTCCCTACCCCAAATTGCTTTGGGGCCCCACAGTGGACGGGACTGGTTGACTCCACGGGAAGGAGGAGTTCCCGCTCAGCTCGGGCGCAAGCAACCAGGGCCTTCCAACAAATTCAACGTTCCCAATACGGGTTTGTAAGGAAACGGGAAAAGGGCCCCTCCCACCCAAGTTCCCTGCGATTTTCACTCTCAGGAACGAGGTTCTGGTATTCCTCGGGACGAAGACTCTTACGAGGAGTTGAAGGGGCTGGTTGTGACCCATCCCAGCATGGTGGAAACGCTTGCTTCGGAGAAGGTTTACAAGGGGTGCTTTACACGCCCGGGGCCCTCCCACTGGACCCCATTATTGGAAGTGCCCAATATTGTCAAGGCGGAGCGACTCACGCAACGGTGAACAAGGTGCCCACCCGCCAAGTGCTGATCCACCACAAAGGCCCCACTTCCCACCACCTGGACCTTGGGTCTGGGGAAGATTCAAGACCCGACCATACCTGTCAGGCCCAGAAACAATGCTTCAACTGCCAGGGGTTCAATCATATTGCAGCCACCTGCCAGCGAGAGAAGAAGTGTGGTGTGTGCAGCAAGGCACACGACTCGAAGGACTGCATTGCAATCCTCA
Source organism: Cherax quadricarinatus (assembly GCF_026875155.1). NCBI lineage: Eukaryota > Metazoa > Arthropoda > Malacostraca > Decapoda > Parastacidae > Cherax > Cherax quadricarinatus. The sequence goes on from NW_026508659.1 coordinate 4,611, forward strand.
AACATCCACCTGGCGAACCCCTTTCGGCCAGCGCCCAAGTGTGCCAACTGCTCAAAGAGGCCCCAAACCCTGGAACCGGAGCTGTCCTGTGATGGTGCAGCACTGCGGGTTTCGTCATCGAACGACCCGACGCCCCGACCCCAAACCCAGCCTTGGAACTGCCCAGCAACAGTCGAAAGGGCTCCAATCACGGTTCCCCGGATACCACAGAGGGCAATACCAGCGATTTCCCCACACTGGCTCCCACGGGGGCATCAGAGGGCAGACACTGGTTTGCAGCAGCGCGGTCCAACCCTGCGGCGTCAAAAGGCAAGGTGGCCAAGAAGGCAGAATCTTTGGGGAAAACCACCACAGGCCAGCACACTGCCCAGCAGGTCCCAGCTGGGCCCAACATTCCTTGCCATAGGGCCCAGCAGGCCTCTTCCCAAGGACAGGCCCCTCCTGTGAGCGGCCAGCGACGGGCAGAGGTTCCCCCGCCAGGGAACTTGGAACCCAGGGCCCCACTCATGCCGGGCCCAGGTGCACCCAGCTTATGCTGCTGCAGTGTCGACAGCCCCCCAGACATACCCATGACCAGCCCCGCCTCGACGGGTCGTCCAGCTCAATGCCTGCAGAGGAGTGGTCGAATCCTTTCCGGATCGACTGAAGAAAACCATCGGGGTCATCTCGCGCTCCTCTGTCGCCTGCTGCCGTCGGCAGAGGACAGGGCGCCTGCAGGCAGCTCCTGTAAAGGAGCTGGGCGTGGTCCTACTGGACAGGAAAGACTCGATGGAAATTCAAGCTCACCCCAGGATCCTTCCAGTCGTGATGGAGGAGGCCCCGGTCGCCAACAACGGACACGAGTCCCAGGCAGAGATGGAATCAGTGAGCCACCTCTGCGGCCTGAAGATCCTCCAGTGGAACATTTGTGGGCTGCAGCGGAAATTCACTTAGTGATTGAAGCTGCAGTTCAGGATGAGTTGATGTCTTCCTTTTCAGGAGACAACAACCGATTTGTCACGCAAATGCAGCCACGTATTCCGGGATTCCTCCCTACCTTCAGTGCTTGGAAGGACTGGGCAGGGCACGGGGCGATCTACGTCAGGACCACTATCCCTCATTCAATCTCCACTGACCCCATCGACTGTGGGGGGGGCGTAGAGGTTCAGGCTGCACCCCTACACCTAGCGGATGGACCTCTCGTGGTTACAATATTTACAGAAGCTCTCGGTAAAACCCTTGACATCTCAAGGTGGCAGCACTCGCCCCACGGGGGGGGTCTTGTTGGGGCTGGGGATGTCAATGCCCACCACCCAATATTTCTTCTGTCTCTCCTACCAACGCAGCGGGGAGGCACCTTGCGGCTGTGCTGGAGGAGGTCCCTGAATCGCCCTCCTCAATAATGGTGAGCCAACCCATCACTATGGTGGCCGCTTGGATGTCACACCATCTCTAGGGGGTTGCTCTCGAGCGCGAAATGGGAGGTCCACCCCCGTCTCACCAGTGATCACTTTGCAGTGGTCACTACGCTGATGGTCCAGCGGTGCCCGCTCCCCCCACCTACCCCAGATGGAATCTAAAAAAGGCCGACTGGCAGTGCTTCCAGGAGGTCATTGAGCGTTGGTGGGTGGAGTCTCCCCTTCCAGAAGACCCAGATGAGGCGGCTCAAAGCTTGCAGGTGGCCTTCCAGTGCAGCTGAGGCGCAATACCTAAGATTACAGGCGGAGGGTCATATAAACGTGACGGGTGGTTTACAATGAGGACACAGGGAACAGAACCACCGCATCAATGTTGTACGCAAGATGCACAGGCGTAAATCCCAGGGTTGCGTCATGCTCTGCTCGGGAAGTGGTGCGGCATGCACCCAAAGTCTCACACAGGGCCCAGGCTAAATGGTTCGAGTGGTGTGCCTCCTCAGCTACTCCTCCACCTTATCTGAGATTTGGACCAAGTTACGATTGGCCACTGGGCAGCGTCGCAGTGGGCTCGGTTGCACCCAGAACCCCGCAACGGAGGCAGAGCGTCTGGTGGACCTATTTTAACCTCCAGAGCGGCCATGGCTCAACTGCCCAGGGTCTCCAGGACCTCCAAGCCACCCTCCTTCCTAGAAGGGGATGGTGATCCAAGCAGCATGCCAGGCTGGGGATGTCACGGGTGAAGACTTCACCGACCAGGAGCTCCAGGCAGCCTTCACATCTCATCGAGACACTGCTCCGGGGCATGATGGTATCACCTATGGCATGATCACTCGGTCCCGGCCATTCTGGACATTCAGCTGTCCTGGAGTCATCAACCAGACTTTGGGGAGCTGGCAAACTCCCTGTCGTATGGAAGGAGGCTGACATCATAAACCCATTCCTAAGCCTAGGATCCTGGCAGTGTGAGACCCATCTCCCTCACCAGTTTTCATTTCGAAGGTGTCTGAAAGGATGGTGTTGGGGCGCCTGAGGTGGAAGCTTGGCCCTCCTCATAAACACCTCATGGCTTCACCAAGGAGTGGGCACTTTCGAAAGCCTTTCACTCTACTGACCGGCATTGGGTCGGACGCCCAAGCCCACATTGTTGTCTTTCTTGACCTCGAGAAAGCTTTTTTAGCTAGCCAGTGCACCTGCCATCCTCTCACTCTTGGCCCGCAGGGGGATTAAAGGCAGGCTGCTTTCATGGCTTCGTTCCTACTCTCCAGGACAGGCGGGCCCGGGTACGCTTCCAGGGGCATGCCTCTTCTCTCAAGACCCTGACAAAAGGCACTCCACAGGGGGGGTGCTTAGTCCCACCCTGTTCAATGTACTGATGCACCAGCTGGTGTGCCTGCCTTTTTCCCCGAGGGACTGTCCTCCTCAGCTATGCCGATGACCTGGCACTTGTCGTACCTAGGAAGCGCCGCTTTTGCAGCGTGCCCAGGAGGGCCTCGATCTGCTGGCTTCCACCTGCCATCACTTGGGACTCAAGATATCTGCAGCAAAATCCAAAGCCCTGATCCTTCGCAAAAAGGTGCCCCGTCAGAGGCTGCGGGTCCTGGGCATCGACTGGAGTGGGTTCACAGTTATAAAGGACCTTGGCATCTACATTGACAGCACCTCACCTTCCAGCAACATGTGCGCCACATTAAAGAGAGGGCACTGCAAGGTCAGGGCATTGAGTTGCCATGGCCCAACCCAAGGGGTTTGGGGGCCCGCCTCGAGGTCATGAGGTTGTTCTACACCAGGCAATACGTTCCCTCGTTGACTATGGGGCACTTGCTCTGGTTTTACGCCCGACCCACAAACACACAAATCCCTCTGTGTCATCCAGAACACAGCTGTACGGGCCATGCGGGGGCTCCTAGGGTGGGCCAATGCAGTGGCCTCTGAAACCCTTTAGGTGCAGCTACAGCCTCTTGAAGACAGGATCCAACTGGTAGCTGCCAGGGGGTTGCAAAGTACTCCGACTCCCCGGGCTGACAAACTGATGAGAGATTTACGGGGCCCCCCAGGGACAGGTCATTCCACTGCATCCCGGCCGCCGATGGATGTGGTCGGTAGCAGATGCCACACAGAAGCTCTTGCCCCATGACATTGCTTTCCCGCGGGGGGCTGCGACAGACGGCAGCGAACTACACGGGGCCGCCCCCTTGGGCACCAAGCTGTTTGCGGTGAGCTGGACAGCCCTACCAACAGCAAGAGGGATTGCAACCCGGACATTCTGCACCACCTTGCTCGGCTACATTTTGGGTGCGGAAGGCCCAGGTGTGTGCCCTATTACACTGATGGCTCCAGAGACCCCGTGGGAGGCCGCACAGCTCTGGGATGTTTTCCCCAGCAATCTGACAGCAGGTTGGCGCCTCCCAGACCATTGCAAACCCTCCTCCAGGCCGGGAAATCTTTGCCATCCAACAAGCTCTGCGGCATGCTCCTTGCAGGGCCCTCAGCATCCCGCATCATCCACGTGATTCCAGGGCAGCAATCCAAGCGCTTATGCACAGAGAGCCAAAGGACAACATACACTTAATCACATCCATCCGGGGTGACCTCAGACCTCTCGGCCAGGGTCGCAGGGGTACCATCAACTGGATCCCCCAGCCATGTGGGGATCCCTGGCAATGATGCTGCAGATGAGGCTGCTAGGACTGCAACCCTCGAGGCAAAAGCCACATCTGCGATCTCCACACCCACCAGATTGCGCTGTTGGCTGCTGGTGCGGGAAAGGGGCCCATTCCCTGACCCTGGGGGGTCACGGAGCCTCTGTTGGTATGTCAGGGCGACCCACAGGGTGCCCCCTCCAATCTTCGGACACAGTCCAGGGAACTGAGGGTGCATATCCACCGCCTACGCTTAGGGTACTCACCACTGCCGGGTTGTTGAACGGGCAGAGAAGGAGCTCTGGCCCATTGTGACCGAATGGTTCCACAGCCCTTGGTGCACTACCTGTTTAGACTGCCCGGCTACGATGCCCCTTCGCCGTAGACACTTCCCAATGACCCCGTAGGGCAGACCCGAGAGAATGAGGCAGCACATCTTTTGTACTTAGCTGTCAGGGACTTGGAAAACCTTACTTCCAGTCCTTGCATGTCATCCGCCCCCCCGCTGAAGTTTCTGCGAGGGCCCTGCTTTGGGCCTCCATTGCACTGCACACCAGCCACTGTTAGTGCACACTAACGTTTGGTACATCATCTGGCCATAGGGCCGGTGAGGTACCCCCCCCCCTTCCTGCTGAAGACCTGCCACACAGGTGCAAGTAAAGATAAATGTCACTTCCCTACCCGGGGAGCCAATGCCGGGTTTACCAAAATGGAAGAGACCCGGGCCGGGATTACCGGCGAATCAAATAGAATAGAATAGAATTAGTTTAGTCTGTGTTTAAACTAACAGAAAACTTACATAAAGTAACTTACTTGTTCCATTAGTTTAGTCTGTGTTTAAACTAACAGAAAACTTACATAAAGTAACTTACTTGTTCCATTAGTTTAGTCTGTGTTTAAACTAACAGAAAACTTACATAAAGTAACTTACTTGTTACATTAGTTTAGTCTGTGTTTAAACTAACAGAAAACTTACATAAAGTAACTTATTTGTTACATTAGTTTCGTCTGTGTTTAAACTAACAGAAAACTTACATAAAGTAACTTACTTGTTACATTAGTTTAGTCTGTGTTTAAACTAACAGAAAACTTACATAAAGTAACTTACTTGTTACATTAGTTTAGTCTGTGTTTAAACTAACAGAAAACTTACATAAAGTAACTTACTTGTTACATTAGTTTAGTCTGTGTTTAAACTAACAGAAACTTACATAAAGTAACTTACTTGTTACATTAGTTTAGTCTGTGTTAAACTAACAGAAAACTTACATAAAGTAACTTACTTGTTACATTAGTTTAGTCTGTGTTTAAACTAACAGAAAACTTACATAAAGTAACTTACTTGTTACATTAGTTTAGTCTGTGTTTAAACTAACAGAAAACTTACATAAAGTAACTTACTTGTTACATAGTATTAGTCTGTGTTAAACTAACAGAAAACTACATAAAGTAACTTACTTGTTACATTAGTTTAGTCTGTGTTTAAACTAACAGAAAACTACATAAAGTAACTTACTTGTTACATTAGTTTAGTCTGTGTTTAAACTAACAGAAAACTACAAAAGTAACTTACTTGTTACATTAGTTTAGTCTGTGTTTAAACTAACAGAAAACTTACATAAAGTAACTTACTGTTACATTAGTTTTAGTCTGTGTTTAAACTAACAGAAAACTTACATAAAGTAACTTACTTGTTACATTAGTTTAGTCTGTGTTTAAACTAACAGAAAACTTACATAAAGTAACTTACTTGTTACATTATTTAGTCTGTGTTTAAACTAACAGAAAACTTACATAAAGTAACTTACTTGTTACATTAGTTTAGTCTGTGTTTAAACTAACAGAAAACTTACATAAGTAACTTACTTGTTACATTAGTTTAGTCTGTGTTTAAACTAACAGAAAACTTACATAAAGTACTTACTTGTTACATTAGTTTAGTCTGTGTTTAAACTAACAGAAAACTTACATAAAGTAACTTACTTGTTACATTAGTTTAGTCTGTGTTTAAACTAACAGAAAACTTACATAAAGTAACTTACTTGTTACATTAGTTTAGTCTGTGTTTAAACTAACAGAAAACTTACAAAAATGTGAGAAATAATTTTTAAATTAAAAATTATCTTAAGATTTCGTTCGGATTTTTAACCCCGGAGGGTTAGCCACCCAGGATAACCCAAGAAAGTCAGTGCGTCATCGAGGACTGTCTAACTTATTTCCATTGGGGTCCTTAATCTTGTCCCCCAGGATGCGACCCACACCAGTCGACTAACACCCAGGTACCTATTTGCTGCTAGGTGAACAGGACAATAGGTGTAAGGAAACGTGTCGGAATTTCCACCCGCTGGGAATCGAACCCGGGCCCTCCGTGTGTGAAGCGGGAGCTTTAGCCACCATTGCAGAGTCACTTGTTTGCACAGAACTGCTTAATGCCTCAAATGACGTAGTGGAAGTTTTAGCAGTAAAGGTCGAGAACCAAAACCTAGTCATTGTGGTAGTCTACAAGCCTCCGATGCAACATCCCAGCAATTCCAGGAACAGCTGTTAAAAATTGACCACTGTCTGGAAAATCTTCCAGCTCCTGCACCCAACATCTTGCTCCTGGGGGATTTCAACTTAAGGCACCTAAAATGGAGGAATATAGCAAATAATAATGTTGCAGTAATAACACCAGGAGGCAGCTCTGATGAAAACTCACACTCACACGAGCTTTTAAATCTCTGCACAAAATTCAATTTAAACCACAAATAATAGAGCCTACTAGACTGGAGAATACACTAGACCTCATCTTCACTAACAATGATGATCTGATAAGAAATGTCACCATATCAAAAACAATATACTCAGATCACAACATAATTGAGGTTCAGACATGTATGCGTGGAGCCCCAGACCGACAAAATGAGACTAGTCACGAGGGAGCATTCACCAAATTCAACTTCAATAACAAAAACATAAAGTGGGACCAAGTAAACCAAGTCCTAACCGATATAAGCTGGGAAGATATACTAAGCAACACAGACCCAAACTTATGCCTAGAACAGATTAACTCGGTGGCACTTGATGTATGCACAAGCTTATTCCTCTAAGAAAAAGGAGAGTAGATGTAAAATAGAAAGAGACAGGCGCTCCCTTTACAGGCGACGGAAAAGAATAACAGAGCGGCTAAAAGAGGTCAATATATCAGAAATGCGCAGGGAGACACTGGTCAGAGAAATAGCAAGCATCGAACTTAAGCTAAAAGAATCCTTTAGGAGTCAGGAATCGCGGAAGAACTAAAAGCCATAAATAAATCGAAAGAAACCCAAAGTATTTCTTCTCCTATGCCAAATCAAAATCGAGAACAACGTCCAGTATTGGGCCCCTACTTAAACAAGATGGTCCTACACAGATGACAGCAAGGAAATGAGTGAGCTACTCAAGTCCCAATATGACTCAGTTTTTAGCAAGCCGCTAACCAGACTGAGAGTCGAAGATCAAAATGAATTTTTTATGAGAGAGCCACAAAATTTGATTAACACAAGCCTATCCGATGTTATCCTGACGCCAATGACTTCGAACAGGCGATAAATGACATGCCCATGCACTCTGCCCCAGGCCAGACTCATGGAACTCTGTGTTCATCAAGAACTGCAAGAAGCCCCTATCACGAGCCTTTTCCATCCTATGGAGAGGGAGCATGGACACGGGGTCGTCCCCTCAGTTACTAAAAACAACAGACATACCCCACCCACAAAGGGGGCAGTAAAGCAACAGCAAAGAACTACAGACCAATAGCACTAACATCCCATATCATAAAAATCTTTGAAAGGGTCCTAAGAAGCAAGATCACCACCCATCTAGAAACCCATCAGTTACACAACCCAGGGCAACATGGTGTAAACAGGTCGCTCCTGTCTGTCTCAACTACTGGATCACTACGACAAGTCCTAAATGCACTAGAAGACAAAAAGAATGCAGATGTAATATATACAGACTTGCAAAAGCCTTCGACAAGTGTGACCATGGCGAATAGCGCACAAAATGCGCGCTAAAGGAATAACAGGAAAAGTTGGTCGATGGATCTATAATTTCCTCACTAACAGAACACAGAGAGTAGTCGTCAACAGAGTAAAGTCCGAGGCAGCTACGGTGAAAAGCTCTGTTCCACAAGGCACAGTACTAGCTCCCATCTTGTTCCTCATCCTCATATCCGACATAGACAAGGATGTCAGCCACAGCACCGTGTCTTCCTTGCAGATGACACCCGAATCTGCATGACAGTGTCTTCCATTGCAGACAGTGCAAGGCTCCAGGCGACATCAACACAAATCTTTCAGTGGGCTGCAGAAAACAATATGAAGTTCAACGATGAGAAATTTCAATTACTCAGATATGGTAAACATGAGGAAATTAATCTTCATCAGAGTACAAAACAAATTCTGGCCACAAAATAGAGCGAAACACCAACGTCAAAGACCTGGAGTGATTATGTCGGAGGATCTCACCTTCAAGGACCATAACATTGTATCAATCGCATCTGCTAGAAAAATGACAGGATGGATAATGAGAACCTTCAAAACTAGGAGGCCAAGCCCATGAATGACACTCTTCAGGTCACTTGTTCTATCTAGGCTGGAATATTGCTGCACTCTAACAGCACCTTTCAAGGCAGGTGAAATTGCCGACCTAGAAAATGTACAGAGAACTTTCACGGCGCGCATAACGAGATAAAACACCTCAATTACTGGAGCGCTTGAGGTTTCTAAAACCTGTATTCCCTGGAACGCAGGAGGGAGAGATACATGATTATATACACCTGGAAAATCCTAGAGGGACTAGTACCGAACTTACACACGAAAATCACTCACTACGAAAGCAAAAGACTTGGCAGACGATGCACCATCCCCCCAATGAAAAGCAGGGTGTCACTAGCACGTTAAGAGACCATACAATAAGTGTCAGGGGACCGAGACTGTTCAACTGCCTCCCAGCACACATAAGGGGGATTACCAACAGACCCCTGGCAGTCTTCAAGCTGGCACTGGACAAGCACCTAAAGGCAGTTCCTGATCAGCCGGGCTGTGGCTCGTACGTTGGTTTGCGTGCAGCCAGCAGCAACAGCCTGGTTGATCAGGCGCTGATCCACCAGGAGGCCTGGTCACAGACCGGGCCGCGGGGGCGTTGACCCCCGAAACTCTCTCCAGGTAAACTCCAGGTAAACCAGGCCACCGGGCCACCTTAAAGTTACATTAACTATAATATTTTTCCTTTTAAAATAAAACATAATGATGTTAATAAAAATAAACTTTCTAAATATTTGTGCAAAATTTATGAAAGTTTTAAGTAATTTATATAACATATTTCTTAATGTAATAATTCTTGTCAAAAAGTTAAACTTATTTTGTTCAACCGTAAATTTGTTAACTCAAAATTTTTGGACAGAACACCGACAAGGACAAGAGGACGACATTGGAGAATTCATAAGGATTGTCGACTGGACGACGATTGGAAAACAGTGTGTGTTGTGTTCGCAAATCTGTGTTAGTTTACGCACAGATTAGCGTCATTCCTGGTGATCCTTGGACTGTGTTCAGTGCTTCAGAGCAGTGAGCCACGAGAGTGTGGCTACGGGCCCCGACTGGGGCTCTGAGCCTCACAGCTCTGCACCCGGTGTGGGCGGCTGTGAGGTCACAGGCAGCAGCTCTGCGCTGGCTCTGTCCCCACACCTACAGTCACCATGACAGATCCAGGAGAGCGGCCTAAACGTTCCTTGGAATGCGGGGACGAGTTGGAGGACGACGTGGGGCAGGTGGGAGCCCCCACCAAGAAGGCCAAGGATGCAGTGGAGACTAACTGTACCTACCAATCTGCCACTAGGTCCGTCGGCAGCCCCTACCCAAGAAGACTTGCACCCCCAGATGGCCATAGGGGTCGTGGAAGGAAGCCAGGAGGATGTAGCTCCTCAAGTGGCAAGATGGAGCCCCTCCCAGGGCCCTA
>NW_026508661.1:0-13476 GCF_026875155.1 Cherax quadricarinatus
GAGGAGCAAGTGGGCAATGAAACTAGAACGTGCTTGATGAAGAGAGAGCAAGTGGGCATAGGTGAAACTAGAGGGCTTGAAAGAGAGAGAGCAAAATGTGGGGATAGGGAAACGTAGAGACGTGCTTTATGAAGAGAGAGAATGGGCATAGGGGAAACTAAACGTGCTTGAGAAGAAGACAAATGGGCAAGGGGAAACGTTAGGAAAGTGCTTGAGAAGAGAGAGGGAAGGGGGCATAGGTGAAACGTAGAGACTTTGATAAGAGGGGCAAGTGTGGCATAGTAAATAGAGACGTGTTGATGAAGAGAAGCAAGTGTGGCCCTAGTAAACGTAAGAGTGTTGATAAGAGAGACAAGTGTGGCATTTGAACTAAGACGTGTTTAAGAAGAGAGAGCAAGTGTGCATAGGGGAAAATAAGACGTGTTGATGAAGAGAGAGCAGTGTGGCAAAGGGGAAAAAGTAGAAAGTGTTTTATGAAAAGAGGGGCAAGTGTGGGAAGGTGAAAAGTAGAGACGTGTTGATGAAAAGAGAGCAAGTGTGAAGGTAAATAGAAACTGGTTGAGAAGAAGAAGCAATGTGGCAAGGAAACGTAGGCGTGTTGAAGAAGGAAAAGCAAGGGGCATAGGTGAAAAAGTGAGACGTTTGTGAAGAGAGAGCAAGTGTGGCAAGGGAAACGTAAGCGGTTGATGAAAGAGAAACAAGTGTGGCAAGGGGAAATAGGAAAGTTTGAGAAGAGAGAGCAATGTGCAAGGTAAACTAGAGACGTGTTGATGAAGAGAGAGCAAAATGTGGCGGGGAAACGTAGAGACTGTTGAGAAGAGAGACAAGGTGGCAAGGTAAACGTAGGAGTGTTGATGAAGAAAAGAGCAAGTGTGGCTAGGGGAAACGTAGAGACGTGGTTGATAAAGAAAGCAATTTTGGGGATAGGTAAAGTAAACGTGGGTTTTAAGAGAGGGCAAATGTGGGAAGGTGAAACAGAGAGTGGTTGATGAAGAAGAAAAGTTGGCATAGGGGAAACGAGAGACTTGGGGATGAAAGGGGAAAGCAAGTTGGGAACAAAGGTTTAAAAAAAAGGGGGGGTTTTTAAAGAGACTGGTTGAGAAGAGAGAGAGAAGTGTGGCCATGGGAAACGTAGAGACTGGTTGATGAAAGAAGAGCAGTGTGGGATATGAAACTAAGGGCGTGGTTGATGAAGAAGGGCAAATGTGGGTAGGGGAAACTAGAGACTGGGATGAAAGAAGACAAGGTGGATAGGTGAAAACTAGGACGTGGTTTGAAGAAGAACAAGTGGCAAAAGGGAAACGTAAAGGGGCTGGTTATGAAGAGAGACAAATGTGGTAGGACGTAAGGGCGTGGTTGATGAAGAGAAGAGGCAAGTGTGGCATAGGTGAAACGTAAAAACGTGGTTGATGAAGAGAGAGAGCAAGTGTGGCATAGGGGAAACGTAGAGACGTGGTTGATGAAGGGGAGAGAGCCCAATGTGGCATAGGTGAAACGTAGAGACGTGTTATGATAGAAGAAGCAGTGTGGCATAGGTGAAACGTAGAGACGTGGTTGATGAAGAGAGAGAGCAAGTGTGGCATAGGTGAAACGTAGAGACGTGGTTGATGAAGAGAGAGAGCAAGTGTGGCATAGGTGAAACGTAGAGACGTGGTTGATGAAGAGAGAGAGCAAGTGTGGCATAGGTGAAACGTAGAGACGTGTTGATGAAGAGAGAGAGCAAGTGTGGCATAGGTGAAACGTAGAGACGTGGTTGATGAAGAGAGAGAGCAAGTGTGGCATAGGTGAAACGTAGAGACGTGGTTGATGAAGAGAGAGCAAGTGTGGCATAGGTGAAACGTAGAGACGTGGTTGATGAAGAGAGAGAGCAAGTGTGGCATAGGTGAAACGTAGAGACGTGGTTGATGAAGAGAGAGAGCAAGTGTGGCATAGGTGAAACGTAGAGACGTGGTTGATGAAGAGAGAGAGCAAGTGTGGCATAGGTGAAACGTAGAGACGTGGTTGATGAAGAGAGAGAGCAAGTGTGGCATAGGTGAAACGTAGAGACGTGGTTGATGAAGAGAGAGAGCAAGTGTGGCATAGGTGAAACGTAGAGACGTGCTTGATGAAGAGAGAGAGCAAGTGTGGCATAGGTGAAACGTAGAGACGTGGTTGATGAAGAGAGAGAGCAAGTGTGGCATAGGTGAAACGTAGAGACGTGGTTGATGAAGAGAGAGAGCAAGTGTGGCATAGGTGAAACGTAGAGACGTGGTTGATGAAGAGGAGCAAGTGTGGCATAGGTGAAACGTAAGACGTGGTTGATGAAGAAGAGAGCAAGTGTGGCATAGGTGAAACGTAGAGACGTGTTGATGAAGAGAGAGAGCAAGTGTGGCATAGGTGAAACGTAGAGACGTGGTTGATGAAGAGAGAGAGCAAGTGTGGCATAGGTGAAACGTAGAGACGTGGTTGATGAAGAGAGAGAGCAAGTGGCATAGGTGAAACGTAGAGACGTGTTGATGAAGAGAGAGAGCAAGTGTGGCATAGGTGAAACGTAGAGACGTGCTTGATGAAGAGAGAGAGCAAGTGTGGCATAGGTGAAACGTAGAGACGTGCTTGATGAAGAGAGAGAGCAAGTGTGGCATAGGTGAAACGTAGAGACGTGCTTGATGAAGAGAGAGAGCAAGTGTGGCATAGGTGAAACGTAGAGACGTGCTTGATGAAGAGAGAGAGCAAGTGTGGCATAGGTGAAACGTGGAAGTGTTTATGAAGAGGAGAGAATTTTTGGCTAGGGGAAAGAGGACGTGTTTATAAGAGAGGAAACATGTGGCAAAGGGGAACGTAGAGACGGGTTGATGAAAAAGGGGGAGCAAGTGTGGCATGGGAAAGTAAGCGGGTTGAAGGGGGAAAACAAGTTGGGGGGTGAAAAAAAAGGGCGTGTTGAGAAAGGAGAGCAAGTGTGGCCAAAGGGGAAAGTAGAGAGGGGTTGATGAAGGGGGCAAAATGGGCCATGGGGGAAAACGAGAGCGTGTTTGATGAAGAGAGAGCAAGTGTGGCAAGGGAAGTAGGAGGTTGATGAAGAGAGAGCAATTGGCAAGGTGAACGTAGAGACGTGTTTATGAAAAAGGAGAGCAGTGGGCAAGGGGGAAAGTAGAGCGTGCTTTTTGAAGGGGGAGAGCAAGTGTGGCAAGGGAAAAGTAGGAGTGGTTTATGAAAAAGGAGCAAGTGGGCAAGGGGGAAACGTGAGGGCGTGCTTGTGAAAGGAGGCAAGTGTGGGAAGGTGAAACTGGACGTGCTGTGAAAAAGAGAGCAAGGTGGCAAGGGAAAGTAGAGAGTGTTGGAGAGAGAGCAAGTGTGGAATCGTGAACGTTTAAAAAAGGGGGCGGGGGGCTTGAAAAGGGGGTGGGGAAGAGCAAATGTGGCATAGGGGAAAAATGAGAATGCGATGAAGGGGCAAGTGTGGCATAGGTGAAACGTAGGACGTGCTTGTGAGAGGGAAAGTGCATAGGGAAAATAGAGACGGTTGATGAAAGAGGAGCAATGTGTGGTGAAAGTAGAGAGTGCTTGATGAAGAGAGAGCAAAGGGGGCATGGTGAAATTGAGCGTGGATGAAGGAAGCAGTGTGGATGGTGAAACGTAGAGACGGCTTGAAGAAGAGAGGCAAGTGTGGCTAGGGAAACGTAGGGACGTTTGGAAAAGGAGACAGTGTGGCATGGTGAAAAGAAAAGGGCGTGCTTGGAAGAGGGGCCGTGTGGGGATAGGTAAAGTAGAGGGTTGATGAAGAGAGGGAAGTGTGGAAGGTGAAACGTTAAGCTGTTGATGAAAAGGGGGCAAGGTGGAAGGTGAAACGTGAGAGGTTGATGAAAAAGAGAGAAGTGTGGCAAAGGGGAAAGTAAGGGGCGTGTTGGAAGGAGGCAAATGGGGCTAGGGAAAGTAAGAGTTTGATGAAGGAAAAGAGAAAGGGGTGCATAGGTGAAAAGAGACTGTGATGAAGAGAGAGGAAGGGGGCTTTGGTGAAAGAGAGAGTGTTGATGAAGGAGGAGCGTGTGGATGGTGAAAAGTAGAGCGTGTTGATGAAGAGAGAGAAGGGGCATAGGTGAAAAGTAGGCGTGGTTGATGAAAGAGGAGCAAGTGGGCATAGGTGAAACGTAGGACGTGTTGATGAAGAAAGGAAGGGGCATAGGTGAAAGAAAAACGGTTGTGAAAAAGAGGGAAGTGTGGCATGGTAAAAGTGGCGTGTTGATGAAGAAAACCCGTGGGAAGGGGAAAAGAGAGCGGGATGAAGAGGAAAAGTGGGCCCGGTAAACGTGAGAGTTTTGATGAAAAAGAGAAGTGGGGAAGGTGAAACGTAGAGCGTGTTGGAGAGGGGCAAGTGTGGCAAGGGAACGTAGAGATTTGAAAGAGAGAGCAAGTGGGAAGGTGAAAAGGAGGCGTGTTTGAAGAAGGGGCAAATGTGGCGGTGAAAGTAGAGAGGGGTTTATGAAAAGGGGACAAGTGTGGCAAGTAAAGTAAGACGTGTTTAGAAGAGAGAATTGGCAGGGGAAACGTGGACGGGTTGGGAAGAAAAGAGCAGTGTGGGGAAGGGTGAAACGTAAGAGTGTTTTGGAAAAGGAGCAAGTTGGCTAGGTGAAAAAGTAGGACGTGGTTTTGAAGAAGAGCGTGTGGCAAGGGGAAAAAAGAGGCGTGGTTGATGAAGGGGGGCAAGTGTGGCATAGGGAAAAGTAGAGAGGGTTGAGAAAAAGGGTGTGGATAGGTGAAACGTGAGACGGGGGGAGAAAGGGGAAAAGTGTGGCATGGTGAAAGTAGGCGTTGATGAAGAAGGGGGAAAAAATGGGTAGGTGAACGTAGAGACGTGTTGATGAAAAGAGAGAAATGTGGATGGTTTAAACGTGGGCGTGTTTATGAAAAAGGGGAGCAAGTGGCAAGGTGAAAGTAGAGACGTGTTGATGAAGAGAAAGGGGAAGTGTGGGATGGTGAACTAAAACTGTTGATGAAAGGGAGAGTGGGGGCCCGGTGAAAGTAGAGCGTGGTTTATGAAAGGGGAGCAAATGTGGGAAAAGGGGAAAAGTAAGACGTGGTTTATGAAGAGGGCAAGTGTGGCATGGGGAAACGTAGGAGTGGTTGATGAAAAGGCAAAATGTGGAAAGGGGCGAGAGGCGTTTGTGGGAGGAGCAAGTGTGATAGGTGAAACGTAGGCGTGGTTGAAAGAAGAGAGAGCAAGTGTGGCAAAATAAAGTAGAGACTTTTTTGAAGAGAAGAGAAGTGTGGATAGGTTTAAAGTGGGACGTGGGATGAAGAGGAAGCAAATGTGGATAGGTGAAAAAAGTAGAGCTGGTTGATGAAAGAGAGCAAGGTGGCATAGGTGAAAAGTAGGGGTGGTTGATAAGAGGGGAAAAGTGGGAAATGAAAAGTAGAGACGTGGGGTGAAGAGGGAAAGCAAATGGGCAAGGTGAATAGGCTTTGTAAGAGAGAAACAACGTGTGGATGGGAAAATAGAGGACGTGGTTGATGGAGGAGCAAGTGGGGGAAGGTGAAACGTGAGCCGTGGGGTTGTGAAAGAAGAGAAGTTGGGGTAGGTGAAAAAGTAGAGACGTGGGTTTATGAAGGGAGGAAGTGGGCATAGGTGAAAAGGGAGTGGTTATAAAGGGGGAGAGCAAGGGGTTGGAAAGAGAGAGGGTTGGAAAGGGGGAGAATGTGGCCCAAGGGGGAAAAAACCCTTTAAAACGGGTTGAGGAAAAGAGAGCAAGTGGGCATAGGGGGAAACGTAGGGGAGGTTGATGAAGAGAGAGAGGAGGTTGGTGAAACGTAGGACTGGTTGTGAAAGGGGAGGCAAGGGGGCTGGGAAACGTAGAGATGGTTGTGAAGAGGAGCAAGGGGGTAGGTAAACGTTTGAGACGTGGTTATGAAGAGGAGAGCAAGTTGGCATAGGTGAAATAGAGAGGGGTTGATGAAGAGAGAGAGAATTTGGATAGGTGAAAATAGGCTGGTTGATAAGAGAGAGGGAAATGGGGGCATTGGTGAAACGTGGACGTGGTTGATGAAGGGAGGAATGTGGCTGGGGAAACGTAGAGACGTGGTTGAAAGAAGGAGGGGCAAGTGTGGCCCCTAGGGAAAGTAGAGGGGCGTGGTTTATGAAGAGAGACAAGTGTGGAAGGTGAAAGAGAGAGTGTTAGAAAAGGAGCAATTTTGGAAAGGTGAAAAGTAGGAGTGTTGTGAAAGAGAGAGAAGTGGGCAAGGTAAAGTGGAGGTTGATGAAGAGGAGCAAGGTGGCAAGGTGAAAAGTAGAGAGGGTTTTTGAAGAAGAGAAGTGTGGCAAGGGTGAACGTAGGCGGGTGTGAAAGAGAAAAAGTGTGGAAGGTGAAACGTAGAGACGTGGTTGATGAAGGAGAGAGCAAAATGTGGGAAGGTGAAACTAGAAGGGGTTGATTAAGAGAGCAAATGTGGCAAAGGGGAAATAGAGACTTTTTGAAAGAGAGCAAGTGTGGCAAGGGGGAAAGTAGAGCGTGGTTGTGAAGGGAGGCAGGGGGCTAGGAACGTAGAGGGCGTGGTTGATGAAGAGAGAGCAAGTGTGGCATAGGTGAAACGTAGAGACGTGCTTGATGAAGAGAGAGCAAGTGTGGCATAGGTGAAACGTAGAGACGTGCTTGATGAAGAGAGAGCAAGTGTGGCATAGGTGAAACGTAGAGACGTGTTGATGAAGAGAAGGAGCAAATGTGGCATAGGGGAAACGTAGAGACGTGTTGTGAAGAGGAGAGCAAGTGTGGCATAGGTGAAACGTTAAGAGACGTGGTTGATGAAGAAGAGGAGCAAGTGTGGCATAGGTGAAACGTAGAGACGTGGTTGATGAAGAGAGAGAGCAAGTGTGGCATAGGTGAAACGTAGAGACGTGGTTGATGAAGAGAGAGCAAGTGGGCTAGGTGAAACGTAGAGAGTGGTTGATGAAGAGGAGAGCAAGTGTGGCAAGGTGAAACGTAGAGACGTGGTTGATGAGAGAGAGAGCAAGTGTGGCATAGGTGAAACGTAGAGACGTGTTGATGAAGGAGAGCAAGTGTGGCATAGGTGAAACGTAGAGACGTGTTGTGAAGAGAGAGCAAGGTGGGATAGGGGAAACGTAGAGACGTGTGATGAAAGAGAGAGCAAGTGTGGCTAGGGGAAAACGTGAACGGTTGATGAAAGGGAGAGCAAGTGTGGCATAGGGGAAAAGTAAGGAGTGGTTGGAGAGAGAGCAAGTGTGGAAGGTGAAAGTAGAGCTTTTTGATGAAAAGGGAGCAAGTGTGGCAAGGTAAACGTAGAGCGTTTGATGAAGAGGAAAAGCAAGTGTGGCCGGGGGAAAGTAAACGTGCTTGTGAGAGAGAGGGAAGTGGTGCATAGGTTAAATAAGAGACCCGGTGATGAAAAAAAGAAAGAGGGAAATGTGGCAAGGGGAAAATGAGCGGCTTGAGAAGAGAGGGGCAAATGTGCATAGGTAAATGAGGGTTGATGAAAAGAGAGAAGTGTGGGCATGGTGAAAAGAGGACGTGTTTGAAAAGAGAGGCAAGGTGGATAGGGGAAAAGAAGACGGGTTATAAGAGAGAGAAGTGGGCCTGGTGAAAGTGGCGTGTTGTGAAGAGAGGAAGTGGGATGGTGAAAAGTAAGACTGTTGAGAAGAGAAGGCAAGTGTGGCATAGGTGAAACTAGAGCGTGTTTATGAAGAGGAAGCAAGTGTGGCATAGGTGAAAATGAGCGGTTTTTGAAAAAGAGGCAAGTGGGCTAGGTGAAAAGAGAGACGGGGTTGATGAAGAAAGGAGTCAGTGGGCAAGGTGAAACGTAGAGCGTCTTGATGAAGAGGAGAGCAAGTTGGCATAGGTGAACGTAGAGACTGCTTGATTTAAGAGAGAGCGAAGTGTTTGGGATAGGTGAAACGTAGAGACGTGCTTGATGAAGAGAGAGCAAGTGTGGCATAGGTTGAAACGTAGAAGACGTGCTTGATGAAGAGAGACAAGTGGGCATAGGTGAAACGTAGAGACGTGTTTTAGGAAGAGAGAGACAAGTGGGATAGGTGAAACTAGAAGTGTTGAGAAGAAGAGAGCAAGGCAAGTGAAACGTGAGACGTGCTTGATGAAAGAGAGAGCAAGTGTGGCATAGGTGAAACGTAAAAGACGTGTTGATGAAGAGAGAGGCAAGTTGGCATAGGGAAACGTAGAGACGTGTTGATGAAGAAGCGCAAGTGTGGCATAGGTGAAACGTAGAGACGTGCTTGAGAAAGGGGAGCAAGTGAGGCAAAGGTGAAAAGTAGGACGTGCTTTTTTGCAAAAGAGAGCAAGGGGCAAGGTGAAACGTAGGACGTCTGATGAAGAGCAAAAGGGGATAGGTAAACTAGAGAGTGTGATGAAGGAAAAGCAAGTGTGCATAGGTGAAACGTAGAGACGTGTTGATGAGAGAGAGCAAGGTGGCAGGTAGAAACGTAGAGGGCGTGTTGATGAAGAGAGAGCAAGTGTGGCAAGGTGAAACGTAGAGACGTGCTTGATGAAGAGAGCAGTGTGGAAGGTGAAGTAAAGACGGCGAGAAGAGGAGCAAGTGGCATAGGTGAAACGTAGAGACGTGGGTTTATGAAAAGAGGCAAGTGGCAGGGGGAAACGTAGAGCTGTTGATGAAGAGAGAGCAAGTGGGCATAGGTGAAAAAGTAGAACTGTTGTGAGAGGAGCAAGTGGGCAGGTGAAGTAGACGTGTTGATGAGAGAAGAGCAAGTGGCATAGGTTTAAACGTAAGACGTTGTGATGAAGAGAGAGCAAGTGTGGCATAGGTGAAACGTAGAGACGTGCTTGATGAAGAGAGAGCAAGTGTGGCATAGGTGAAACGTAGAGACGTGCTTGATGAAGAGAGAGCAAGTGTGGCATAGGTGAAACGTAGAGACGTGCTTGATGAAGAGAGAGCAAGTGTGGCATAGTGAAACGTAGAGAAAGTGTTGATGAAGAAGAGCAAAGTGTGGGCCATAGGTGAAACGTAGAGACGTGCTTGATGAAGAGAGAGCAAGTTGGGATAGTGAAACGTAGAGACGTGTTGAATGAAGAGAGGCAAGGGTGGCCATAGGTGAAACGTAGAGCGTGTTGAAGAAAGAAAGGGAAGTGGGCATAGGTGAAACGTAGAGACGTGCTTGATGAAGGGGAGAGCAAGTGTGGCATAGGTGAAAGTAGAGCGTGTTGATGAAGAGAGAGCAAGTTTTGGCATAGGGGAAACGTAGAGACTGGTTGATGAAGAGAGAGCAATGTGGCATAGGGAAAGTAGAGACGTGGTTTTATGAAGAGAGAGCAAGTGTGGCATAGGTGGGAAAAGTAGAGACTGGCTTTATGAAGAGAGAGCAAGTGTGGCATAGGTGAAAACGTAGGACCCTGCTTGATGAAGGAGAAACAAGTGTGGCATAGGTAGAAAGTCGAGCTTTCTTTATGAAGAGGGGAGCAAGTGGGGGATAGGTGAAACGTAGAGGGCGTGCTTGATGAAGAGAGAGAAGTGTGGCATAGGTGAAACGTGAGACGGTTGAATGAAGAGAGGGGCAAGTGGGCAAGGTGAAACTAGAGCGTGCTTGATGAAGAGGGGAGCAAGTGGGCATAGGTGAAACGTAGAGAGTGGTTGATGAAGGGGGAGAGCAAGTGTGGCATAGGTGAAACGTAGAGACGTGGTTGATGAAGAAGAGCAAGTGGTGGCATAGGTGAAACGTAGAGAAAGTGTTGATGAAGAGAGAGCAGTGTGGCAAAAGGTGAAAACGTAGAGACGTGGTTGATGAAGGGGAAAAGCAAGTGTGGCATAGGTGAAACGTAGAGACGTGGTTTATGAAGAGAAAAGCAAGTGTGGCATAGGT
Organism: Cherax quadricarinatus; assembly: GCF_026875155.1. Classification (NCBI taxonomy): domain Eukaryota; kingdom Metazoa; phylum Arthropoda; class Malacostraca; order Decapoda; family Parastacidae; genus Cherax; species Cherax quadricarinatus. Next base: position 9,812 of record NW_026508661.1, read on the forward strand.
GAAACGTAGAGACTGTTGATGAAGAGAGAGCAAGTGTGCATAGGTGAAAACTAGAGACGTGTGATGAAGAAGAGCAAAATGTGCATAGGTGAAACGTAGAGACGTGTTGATGAAGAGGAGAGCAAGTGTGGCCATAGGTGAAACGTAGAGACGTGTTGATGAAGAGAGAGCAAGTGTGGCATAGGTGAAACGTAGAGACGTGGGTTTGGGTGAAGAGGGGAGCAAGTGTGGCATAGGTGAAACGTAGAGACTGGTTGATGAAGAGAGAGCAAAGTGTGGCATAGGTGAAACGTAGAGACGTGTTGATGAGAGAGGAGCAAGTGTGGATAGGGAACTAGAGAGTGGTGATAAGAAGACGTGTGGCTAGTGAAACGGTAGAGCTGGTTGAAGAAGAGAGAGAAGTTGGATGGGAAACCCTAGAGACGTGGTTTATGAAGAGAGAGCAAGTGTGGATAGGTGAAACGTAGAGACGTGGTTGATGAAGAGAGAGCAAGTGGGCAAAAGGTGAAACGTAGAGACGTGGTTGATGAAGAGAGAGCAAGTGTGGCAAGGTGAAACTAGAGAAGTGGTTGATGAAGAGAGAGCAAGAGTGGCAAGGTGAAAGTAGAGACGTGGTTGATGAAGAGAGAGCAAGTGTGGCATAGGTGAAACGTAGAGACGTGGTTGATGAAGAGAGAGAGCAGTTTTGGGATAGGGGAAACGTAGAGACGTGGTTGAAGAAGAGAGAGCAGTGTGGCATAGGTGAAAGTAAGACTGGTTTGTGAAGAGAGAGCAAGTGTGGCATAGGTGAAACGTAGAGACGTGGTTGATGAAGAGAGAGCAAGTGTGGCATAGGTGAAACGTAGAGACGTGGTTGATGAAAGAGAGAGCAAGTGTGGTAGGTGAAATAGAACGTGGTTGTAAGGAGAGCAGGATGGTAGGTGAAACGTAAGACGGGTGATGAAGGGGAGAGACAAATGTGGCATAGGTGAACGTAGAGACGTGGTTGGAAGAGAGAGAGCAAGTGTGGGAAGGTGAAAGTAAAAGACGTGGTTGATGAAGGAGAGCAAGTGTGGCTAGGTGAAAAGTAGAGCGTGGTTGTGAGAGAGAGAGCAATGTGGCATAGGTGAAACGTAGAGACGTGGTTGATGAAGAGAAAAGAGCAAGTGTGGCATAGGTGGGAAAAGTAGAGACGGGTTGATGAAGAGAGAAGCAAGTGTGGCATAGGGGAAACGTAGAGATTGGTTTGATGAAGAGAGAGAGCAAAGTGTGGCATAGGTAAACGTAGAGACGTTTGGTTGATGAGAGAGAGACAAGTGTGGCATAGGTGAAACGTAAGACGTGGTTGATGAAAAGAGGAGCAAGTGTGGCTAGGGGAAGTAGAGCGTGGTTGATGAAGAGAGAAGCAAGTGTGGCATAGGTGAAACTAGAGACGTGGTTTATGAAGAGAGAGAGCAAGTGTGGCATAGGTGAAAAAGTAGAGACGTGGGTTTATGAAGAGAGAGAGCAAGTGTGGCATAGGTAAACGGAAACGTGGTTATGAAAAGAGAGAATGTGGCTAGGGGGAAACGTAAGCTTTGGGGATGAAGAAGAGAGCAAGTGTGGTGGAAAAGTAAATGTTTTGAAGGAAGAAAGAGGTTTGGTAAAACGAAGACGTGGTTTTTTGAAAGAGGAGCAAGTTGGAAAGGTGAAAAGAGAAGGGGTTGAGAAAAGGGGGGCGGTTGGATGGTGAAAAAGACGTGGGTTTATGAAGAGAGAGAGCAAGTGTGGATAGTGAAAACGTAAGAGGGTTTGATAAGGAAGAGAAGTTGGCAAAAGGTGAACGTGAGATGGTTGATGAAAGAGAGAGCAAGTGGGCATAGGGAAAAGGAAAACGTGGTTGAGAAAAAGGGGCAAGTTGGAAGGTGAAACGAAAAAAGGTTGATGAAGAGAGAAGCAATGTGGCATAGGGAAAACTAAGAATGGTTGATGAAAGAGAACAAGTGTGGGAAGGGAAAGTAAAGTGGTTGATGAAAAAAGAGAAGTGTGGCAAGGTGAAACTAAGATTGTTGTTAAAAAAAATTGGGGGGGAAAAAAGAAAAAGAGGACAAAGTGTGGCAAAGTAAAAGTAAGCGTGGTTTTTATGAAAGAGAGAGCAAGTGTGGGAAGGGTGAAAGTGGGTGGTTATGGGGGAGGAGAAAGTGGGCAAGGGAAAGAGAGAAAGGGGAGAAGAGAGAAAAAGTGTGGCAAGTGAAAGTAGAGAGTGGGTTTTGAAAAAGAGGCGTGTGGCGGTAAACGTGAGACGGGGTTTATGAAGAAGAACAAGTGTGGGAAAGGTAAACGTAGAATGGTTTGAGAAAGAGGAGCAAGTGTGGCGGTGAACGTAGAGACTGTTGATGAAGAAGACAAGTGGGATAGGTAAACGTAGAGCTGTTTTATGAAGGGAGAGCAAGTGGGCTAGGTGAAAGGGACGTGTTGAGAAGAAGACAAGTTGGCTAGGTGAAAACCCCTAGAGACTGTTATGAAGAAAAAGCAAGTGTGGGATAGGGGGAAAAAATAAGACGTGGTTGTAAGAAAAGAGCAAGTGTGGGTAGGTGAAAATAGAGACGTGGTTGATGGGGGGAAAAAGGCAAGGTGGATAGGTGAAACGTAGAGCGTGTTGTAAAGAGAGGCAAAATGGGGCTAGGGGAAATAGAGCCTTTTATAAGAGGGCAAGTGGCTAGTGAAAATAAAGTGGTTGATGAAGAGAAGAAGTTGGCTAGGTGAAAGAGAGACGTGTTATGAAAAAGGCAGTGTGGAAGGTGAAAGAGAGACGTTGTTTGAAGAGGAGCAAGGTGGGAAGGGTGAAAACGTAGAGACGTGGGGGTGAAGAGGGGCAATTTGGGAAGGGAAAAGTAGAACGGGTTTATGAAAGAAGAGCAAGTGGGCAAGGTAAACGTAGAGGTGGTTAAAGAGAGAGCAATGTGGAAGGGAAAAAAAGAGCTGGTTTATGAAGGGAAGCAAATGTGGGAAAGGGAAAATAAGATTGTTGAGAAGAAAGAGCAATTTGCAGGGGGAAACGTAGAGATTTTGATGAAGGGAAAGTGGGAATTGAAACGTAAAGACTGGTTAAAGAAAGAAAAAAAAAGGTTTTGGGAAGGTTTAAAAGAGAACTGTTGATAAGAAAGGGAATGGGCTGGGGGAAACGTAGGAGTGTTTTTGAAAAAGAGAGCAGTGGGGCAAAGGTGAAAAAAGGGGGGTTGATGAAGGAAGCAAGTGTGCATGGGGAATAGATGTTGATGAAAAGAGCAAGTGTGGCATGGGGGAAAAGTAAAACGTGTTGAAAGAGAGAGACAAGTGTGGATGGTTTAAAAAGGACGTGGTTTATGAAGAGAAAAAGCAAGTGTGGATAAGGGGGGGAAAAGTAGAACGTGGTTGTAAGGAAGAGAAAAAGTGGATAGGGGGAAACGAGAAGTGGTTTATGAAGAGAAAAGGGAGTGTGGCAAAGGGGGAAACGTAAAACTGGGTTTATAAGAGAGAGCAAAGTTTTTCATGGGGAAACGAAAACGTGGTTGATGAGAAGGGCAAGTGGGATAGGAAACGAAGACGTGGTTGATGAAGAGAAAGCAAAGTTTTGGGAAGGGAAAGAGAGCGTGGGTTTAGAAAGAGAGACCAAATGTGGCAAGGTGAAAATAAACTTTTTATGAAGAAGAGAGCAAAGGGGGGGT
>NW_026508662.1:0-14875 GCF_026875155.1 Cherax quadricarinatus
CTACCACCTACTACCCATGAGGTAGCCCCCCTGGGGGGTTGCTTCTACCAACCTACTACCACAGGACGGTAGTACCTCCCTGGGTGGTTTCTGTCTACCAACCTACTACCACAGGACGGTAGTACCTCCCTGGGCGGCTGCTCTCTACCAACCTACTACCACAGGACGGTAGTACCTCCCTGGGCGGCTGCTGTCTACCAATCTACTACCACAGGACGGTAGTACCTCCCTGGGCGGTTGCTGTCTACCAACCTACTACCACAGGGCGGTATTACCTCCCTGGGTGGTTGCTGTCTACCAACCTACTACCACAGGACGGTTGTACCTCCCTGGGTGGTTGCTGTCTACCAACCAACTACCACAGGACCGTAGTACCTCCATGGGCAGCTGCTGTCTACCAACCTACTACCACAAGACGGTAGTACCTCCCAGGGCGGTTGCTGTGTACCAACCTGCTACCACAGGACGGTATTACCTCCCTGGGTGGTTGCTGTCTACCAACCTACTACCACAGGACGGTAGTACCTCTCTGGGCGTCTGCTGTCTACCAACCTACTACCACAGGACGGTAGTACCTCCCTGGGTGGTTGCTGTCTACCAACCTACTACCACAGGACGGTAGTACCTCCCTGGGTGGTTTCTGCCTACCAACGTACTACCACAAGACGATAGTACCTCCCTGGGCGGTTGCTGTCTACCAACCTACTACCACAGGACGGTAGTACCTCCCTGGGTGGTTGCTGTCTACCAACCTACTACCACATGACGGTAGTACCTCTCTGGGTGGTTCCTGTCTACCAACCAACTACCACAGGACGATAGTACCTCCCTGGGTGGTTGCTGTCTACCAACGTACTACCACAGGAGGGTAGTACCTCCCTGGGCGGTTGCTGTCTACCAACCTACTACCACAGGACGGTAGTACCTAACAGGGCGGTTGCTGTCTACCAACCTTCTACCACATGACGGTAGTACCTCCCTGGGTGGTTGCTGTCTACCAACCTACTACCACAGGACGGTAGTAACTCTCTAGGCGGATGCTGTCTACCAACTTACTACCACAGGACGGTAATACCTCCCTGGGCGGTTGCTGTCTACCAACCTGCTACCACAGGACGGTAGTACCTCCCTGGGTGGTTGCTGTCTACCAACCTACTACCACAGGACGGTAGAACCTCCCTGGGTGGTTTCTGCCTACCAACGTACTACCACAAGACGATAGTACCTCCCTGGGAGGTTGCTGTCTACCAACCTACTACCACTGGACGGTAGTACCTCCCTGGGTGGTTGCTGTCTACCAACCTACTACCACATGACGGTAGTACCTCTCTGGGTGGTTCCTGTCTACCAACCAACTACCACAGGACGATAGTACCTCCCTGGGTGGTTGCTGTCTACCAACGTACTACCACAGGAGGGTAGTACCTCCCTGGGCGGTTGCTGTCTACCAACCTACTACCACAGGACGGTAGTACCTAACAGGGCGGTTGCTGTCTACCAACCTTCTACCACATGACGGTAGTACCTCCCTGGGTGGTTGCTGTCTACCAACCTACTACCACAGGACGGTAGTAACTCTCTAGGCGGATGCTGTCTACCAACTTACTACCACAGGACGGTAATACCTCCCTGGGCGGTTGCTGTCTACCAACCTGCTACCACAGGACGGTAGTACCTCCCTGGGTGGTTGCTGTCTACCAACCTACTACCACAGGACGGTAGAACCTCCCTGGGTGGTTTCTGCCTACCAACGTACTACCACAAGACGATAGTACCTCCCTGGGAGGTTGCTGTCTACCAACCTACTACCACTGGACGGTAGTACCTCCCTGGGTGGTTGCTGTCTACCAACCTACTACCACATGACGGTAGTACCTCTCTGGGTGGTTCCTGTCTACCAACCAACTACCACAGGACGATAGTACCTCCCTGGGTGGTTGCTGTCTACCAACGTACTACCACAGGAGGGTAGTACCTCCCTGGGCGGTTGCTGTCTACCAACCTACTACCACAGGACGGTAGTACCTAACTAGGCGGTTGCTGTCTACCAACCTTCTACCACATGACGGTAGTACCTCCCTGGGTGGTTGCTGTCTACCAACCTAACTACCACAGGACGTAGTAACTCTCTAGGCGGATGCTGTCTACCAACTTACTACCACAGGACGGTAATACCTCCCTGGGCGGTTGCTGTCTACCAACCTGCTACCACAGGACGGTAGTACCTCCCTGGGTGGTTGCTGTCTACCAACCTACTACCACAGGACGATAGTACCTCCCTGGGTGGTTTCTGCCTACCAACGTACTAACACAAGACGATAGTGCCTCCCTGGGCGGTTACTGTCTACCAACCTACTACCACAGGACGGTAGTACCTCCCTGGGCGGTTGCTGTCTACCAACCTACTACCACATGACGGTAGTACCTCCCTGGTGGGTTTCTTCTTACCAACCTACTAACCCCGGACGGTAGTACCTCCCTGGGTGGTTTCTGTCTACCAACCTACTACCACAGGACGGTAGTACCTCCCTGGGCGGCTGCTCTCTACCAACCTACTACCACAGGACGGTAGTACCTCCCTGGGCGGTTGCTGTCTACCAATCTACTACCACAGGACGGTAGTACCTCCCTGGGCGGTTGCTGTCTACCAACCACTACCCCAGGGAACCCCCGTAACCTCCCGGGCGGTTTTCTTCTACCAACCACTACCACATTACGGTAGTAAAGATCCCGGGTTTGGGTTTCCCGTCTACCAACCTATAAACCCCCGGAAAGGGAGTACCCCTTTCCCCGGGGGGGTTTGCTGTCCAACCAAACCCACAAACCACAGGGCGGGAAATACCCCCCCCCTTGGGGGGTTGCTGCTATCAACCTGCTACCACAAGGGTAGAAAACCCCCGGGGGGCTGCGTCCCACCAACCCTACCACAGGGCCCGGGAGAAATTCCCCGGGGGGGTTGCTGTCTACCAACCATTACCCCCAGAACGGGAGTAGCTCCCTGGTGGGTTTCGCTACCAACCTAACACCCCCAGGGGCGGTAGTATCTCCCTGGGTGGGTTTCTGTCTACCAACCCCACTACCACAGACTTAAATACCTTTCCCCGGGGGGTTGCCGGGCTACCAACGTAAATTTCCAAAAGGACGGTAGTTTCCTAAAATGGGGGGTTGCTGTCACCAAACCCTTTTTCCACATGACGTTTTGACCTCCCGGGTGGTTTCTGTCCCACCAACCTAAATACCACAGGACGTTTAGTACCTCTCTAGCGGGGTGCCCGTCTACCAAATTACTACCAAAAAGGAAAGGGAATACCTCCCCCGGGCGGTTTTCTGTCTACCAACCTTCTACCACGGACGGGAGTACCTCCCGGGTGGTTTTCTGGGCTACCAACCCAAATACCACAAGGGCGGTCCCACCCCCCTGGGTTTTTTCCCCTACCAGTTACTCCCCCAAGACGATAGTACCCCCCAGGGGGTTTCTTCCCACCCCAAACCCCTACCACAGGGCCGGTTTGTAAACCCGCCTGGGGGGTTGCGTCTCCAACCACTACCCATGACGGTGTACCCCCCCCTGGGGGTTTTCTGCTAAACCAAACCCACAAACCCCAGGGCTATAGTAACCTTTCCCCGGGTTGGGTTTTTGGGCTACCAACCTACTACCAACACGGTTTTATCCCCCCCTGGGCGGTTGCTGCTACAAACCCACTACCCAGGGCAGTAGTAAACCTTTTCCCGAGTGGTTGGGTGCTCCCCAACCCACTAACCCCCAGGGCGGGAGTAACCCCCCCGGGTGGGTTTTTTTCTACCCAAAGTACTACCACAGACGGAAATACCTCCCTGGGCGGTTGCTGTCAACCCCAAACCCACTCCCACGGGCCCGGGAGTACCTCCCTGGGGGTTGCTGTCTACCAACCTACTACCACAAAACGGTAGGGACCCCCTGGGTGGGTTTGGGGTCTACCAACCAAATACCACAGGGCGGTTTGTAACCCCCCCCGGTGATTTCTTCCCCTATCAAAACCCGCTACCACAAGACCGGGAATACCTCCTGGGCGGCCTTTTCTGTCTACCAAAACCTGCTACCACAGGACGTAGTACTTCCTGGGCGGTTGGTCACCCCAAACCCATTAAAACAGAACGGTAGTACTTCCCCGGGGGGTTGCTGTCCCACGAACCTACCACCACAGGGCGGTAGTACCCCCCCCTTGGGGGGTTGCTGTCTAAACCCAAAAAACTACAACAGGAAAAAATAAATACCTCCCGGGGGGTTTTCGTCCCACCAACCAAATACCACAGGCCCGGGATTTTCCTCCTGGGCGGCTGCTGTCTACCAACCATACAACCCGGGCGGTAAACCCCCCCTGGTGGTTCTGTCTATCAACTTAAATACCACAGACGTAGAAAACCCCCATAGGGTTTCTGCAAACCAAATTTAAAACCACAGGAAAGGTAGTACCTCCCCCCGGGGTTTTTGCTGTCTACCAAACCCGCTACCACAAGAAAGGGAGTGCCTCCCGGGGGGCTGCTGTCTACCAACCTACTACCAAAAGGGCGTAGTTTCCTAACTGGGCGGGGTTTCTGTCTAAACCCAAACCTCTACCCCATGACGGTTTTACCCCCCTTTCCCGGGTGGGTTCTGTCACCAACCTACACCACAGGAAAGGTAGTACCTCTCTAAGGGGGCGCTGTCCCACCATCTTTCAACCCCCAGGACGGTAAACCTCCCTTTGGGGGGTTTCTTTCTACCAAACCCCCAACCCACAGGACGGTAGTACCTTTCCCCCGGGGGTTGGGTGTCAAAACCCAACCCCTTAACCCCAGGAAGGAAATAACCCCCTGAGTGGGCCGCCTACCAAAAGTACTACCCACAAGAAATTTGTACCTCCCGGGGGGTTTTCTGTCTACCAACCCAAATTTCCACAGGGCGATAGTCCCTCCCCGGTGGTTTCTGTCTACCAAACCCACTAAACCATTGGAAATGTATATCTCCCTGGGGGGTTCTCTCTACCAACCCACTAAACCCCAGGACGGTAGTACCTCCCTGATGGTTTCCCATCTACTAACCTACTACCACAGAAGTAGACCTCCCTGGGTGGTTTTTTGTCTACCAACGTCCCACCCAGACGGGAGTACCCTTTCCCCGGGGGGGTTGCTGTCTACCAACCCACTACCACAGGACGGTATTCCTCCCTGGGCGTTGACTACCCAAACCCCTACCAATGACGGGAGTACTTTTCCCGGGGGGTTGCTGTCTACCCAACCAAAACCACAGGAAAGGTAGTAAACCCCCCTGGGTGGGTTCTGCTACCAACCTACTTTCCACAGGACGGGGATAAACCCCCCTGGGGGGTTGCCCCCTATCAACCCGCAACCACAAACGGTTTGCCCCCCCTGGTTGGTGCTGTCTACCCAAACCCGCTACCACAGGGCGTAGAAATTTTTCCCCGGGCGGTTTTCTGTCTTCCAAACCCATTACCCCAAACGGTTTGTACTCCCGGGGGGTTGCTGTCTACCAACCTTTCCACCACAGGGGCGGTAGTATCCCCTGGGGGGTTGCCTTTTCTACAAACCCACTAACACAGGACAAGTAAACCCCCTGGGGGGTTTCCCCCCTACCAACCCTACAAACCCCAGGGCGGTTGGGACCTAACTGGGGGGGTTTCTGTCTACCAACCTTCTAAACCCCATAGTTAGTACCTACCTGGTGGTTTTTGTCTAAAAAACCCCACCCGCCAAGACGGGAAATACCCCCTCAGGGGCTGCTGTCAACCCAAATTACTACCACAGGGAAAGGGAATAAACCCCCTGGGGGTTTTTCTGCTACCAACCTGCAACCACAGGGCGGTTTTACCTCCCGGGGGGTTGCTGCTACCAACCACAACCACAGGACGGTAGTACCTTTCCCGGGGGGTTTCTGCCTACCACTTAAATACCACCAAAAAGATAGAAACCCCCCGGGCGGTTGCTGTCTACCCAAACCCCAAACCAAAAGGACGGGAGTACCTCCCCCCCCGGGCGGGTTTCTTTTTTCTACCAACCTCTACCACATGACGGTATACCTTTCCCCGGGGGGTTGCGTCCCCAACGTACTACCCAAAAAGGACGATAGTACCTCCCTGGGGGGTTGCCGATACCAACCAAATACCATCCCAAAGGGATATCTCCCCGGGGTTCGCTACAAACCAAATACCACAGGAAAGGGATTTAAACCCCATTGAGGGTTGCTCCCCTACCAACCTACTACCACAAAACGGGAAACCTCCTTGGAGGTTTTTTGCTACCAACGTACAAACCCCAGACGGAGTAAACCTCCCTGGGCGGGTTTCTGTCACCCAAACCCAAATAAACCCTATGAAAGGTATACGTTTCCCCGGGTTGGGTTTCTGTCCCACCCAAACCTTTTACCCCCAGGGCGGTAGTCCCCCCCGGTTGGTTTCCCGTCCAAAACCCAAAAAACTCCACAGGGCGGGAGTAAACCCCCGGGGGGGGGGGGATTGCTGTCTATCAACCTGCTACCCCAAACGGGTTTCCCCTCCCTGGGGGGCTGCTGTCTACCAACCCCTACCACAGGGCCTAGTACCTTTCCCCGGGGGGGTTTTTCCCGTCTACCAACCTATTACCACAAAAAGGAAAAAACCCATGGTGGTTGCGTCTTTCAACCTACCACCCCAGGACGGTAATACCTCCCTGGGTTTGGGGGGCGTCTACCAACCCAAATACAAAAAGGACGAAAAGTAAACCCCCCTGGGTGATTGCGTCTACCAACCTACTAAAACCCCAGGCGGTAAATACCCCCCTGCGCGGGTGCTGTCTGCCAACCTTCTACAACAGACGGGGGTACCCCCCTGGGTTTGGGTTTCGTCTATCAACCTTTCTACCCGAGGCCTGTAGAACCCCCATGGGGGGTTTTCTTTTCTACCAAACCCAATACCACAGGGGCGGTAGTACCTCCCGGGTTTGGGTTTCCCGTCAATCAACCTGCTACCACCCAAACGGTAGTGCCCCCCTGGGGGGCTGCGGCTACCAACCAAATACCCCAGGGCGGGATACCTAACTGGGCGGGGTTTCGTCACCAACCCCTTTTACCACATGACGGTTTGTACCTCCCTGGGTGGTTTTCTGTCTACCAACCACAAACCCCAACGGTAAAATACCCTCCTAAGGGGGCCCGCTGTCTACCAAATTACTACCACAAACGGGGAAAAACCTCCCTGGGGGTTTTTCTGTCTACCAACCTGCTACCACATTAAAGGTAACCCCCTGGGTGGGTTTTTGTCTACCCAAACCCCTACCACAGGGCGGTTTTACCTTTCCCCCAGTGGTTTTTGCCACCAAAGTACTACCCCCAAGACAAAAGTAAACCCCCCTGGGTGGTTTTCTGCACCAACCTTTCAAAAACAGGGCGATAGTTTCCCTTTCCCCGGGGGGTTGGGTGTCTTCCAACCTACAACCCTAGGGCTGTAGTATCTCCCTGGGCGGTTTTTTGTCCCAACCACAAACCCCAGGACGGGAAACCTCCCTGAAATGGTTCTAACTACTAACCAAATACCACAGGGCGGGATTTCCCCCCGGGGGGTTTCGTCTACCAACCCTAAAATACCACAGACGGAGTACCTCCCTTTGGGTTTCCGCGCACCAAAAATACAACCCCAGGGCGGAGTACCCCCCGGGGAGTGGTTTTCCCGGCAACCAACCAAAAACCACAGACCCGGGAGTACCTTCCGGGGGGTGCTGTCAAACCCAAACCCACTACCACAGGAAGTAATACCCCCCTGGGCTTTGCTTTTCCCACCAAAATACTACCACAGACGGTAATACTCCCTGGTGGGTTTCAGTCCCACCAACCCAAAAATACCACAGGGCGGTTTGTAACCCCCCTGGGTGGTTTTCTGTCAAAACCCAAACCCCTACCACAGGACGGGAGACCTCCCCCGGGGGGCTTTTCTGTCTTCCAAACTACCCACCAAAAGACGGTAGTTCTTCCCTGGGCGGGTTTCGTCTACCAAACCCACTACCACATGACGGTAATACCCCCCCTGGCGGTTGCTGTCTACCAACCTCTACCACCCCGGGCGGTAGTAACCCCCCTGGGGAGCTTCTTTACAAACCACACCACAGGGCGGGAGAAACCCCCCCGGGCGTTTCTTTCCCACCTTTCCCACTCTCACAAAACGGGAGTAAACCCCCCTGGGGAGTTTTCTGTCAAATTTTCCTACTTCCACAGGGCGGTAAAATACCCCCTGGGGGGTTGCTGTCCCCACCAACCTACCACCACAGGATGGTAGTACCTCCCGGGGAATTGCCCGTCCCAATATCCACTACCCCAAGACGGTAGTAAAAATTTCCCCGGGTGGTTTTCTGTCTACCCAAACCCACTACCACAGGAAAAAAGACCCCCTTTCCCCGGGGGGTTTTTGGGGCTACCAACCTCCAAAAATAGACGTAGATCTCCCTGGGCGGTTTCGGGCAAACCAAACCCACACCCCGAGGGCGGTAGTACCTCCCTGATTTTTTCTGTCTACTAACCCCACTACCAAAAACGGTTTGTAAACCTTTCCGGGCGGTTTTCTGTCTACCCAACCCCATACCACAGGACGGGGGGGAAAAAAATTTTCCTCCCTTTGGGGGGCTGCTTTTCTACCAACCTTCTACCACCCCGGGCGGTATTTCTTTTCCCCGGGGGGTTGGGTGTCTACCAACCTACTACCACAGGACATATAAACCTCCCTGGGGGGTTGGTGGGCAAACCCAAACCCACTAACATAGGACCGTAGTATCTCCCCCGCGGTTTTCTGTCTACCAACCTACTACCAAAAGGGCGGGATACCTCCCTGAGTGGTTTCTGTCTACCAAAAGTACTACCACAGGGCGGGAGTACTTTCCCCCGGGGGGTTTCCCGTCCCACCCAAAGTACTACCACAGGACGGTAGTACCTCCCCGGTTTTTTGCTAAACTCCAACCTACTACCCCAGGAAGGTAGTACCTCCCTGGGGGGTTTCTTTTTCTACCAACGTACTACCCCCCGGGCGGGAAATACCCCCTTGGCGGGTTTCTGTCTAAACCCAAACCCACTTTACAGGACGGGAGAAACCCCCTAGCGGTTCCCCGTCTACCAAAACCCACTTTTTTCCCCATGACGGTATAGTTTCCCCGGGGGGTTTGCTGTCAAACCCAAACCCACTACCACCCGGACGGAGTACCCTCCCTGGGGGGGGTTTCTTCCTACCAACTACTACCACAGGGGCGGTAAAAACCTCCCTGGTGGTTGCTGTCCCAACCAAAATTTCTACCACAAGACGGTATAAACCTTTCCCTTTGGGGGCCGCTGTCTACCAACCCCTGCTACCACAGGGCGGTAGTACTTTCCCTGGGCGGGTTTTGGTTTTAAAACCCAAACCCATTACCCAAAAGAAAAGGAAGTAACCCCTGGGGGGTTGCCCGTCTAAACCCAACCCACCACCAAAAGGACGGTTTGTACCCCCCCTGGGTTTGGTTTCTCCCCTACCAAAACCCACAAACCCCAGGACGATAGAAACCCCCCTGGGGTTTTGCCCGCTTTCCAACCAAATAAACCCCAGGGCGGTATACCTCCCTGGGGCGGCCCGCTGCCAACCAAAAACAACAGGACGGTATAAACCCCCCCAGGGGGGGTTGCGTCTACAACTTTCTAAACCCCAGGACTGGTATTAAACCCCCTTGGGGGGGTTGCTGTTACCAACCTCCCACCCAGGAAAGGGGGGTTCCTCCCCGGGGGGTTTCTGTCTACCAACCTACTACCAATTAAATGTAGTACCTCCCTGGGCGGTTTCTGTCTACCAACATTGTACCACAGGGGGTAGACCCCCCCTGGGTGTTTGTTATCTACCAAAATACCACTACAGGGCGATTTACCTCCCCCGGGTAGTTGCTTTTCCAAAACCCACTAAACCCCAGGACGGTAGTAACCCCCCTGGGGGGGGCCGCGTCCCGCCAAACCCATACCACAGGGCGGTAGTAACCCCCCCTGGTGGTTTTCTGTCTATCAACTTTACTTTCAACAGGACGGTAGAAACCCCCTGGGTGGTTGTTTTTCTACCAGCCACTACCACAGGACGGAGTACCTCCCTGGGCGGCCCGTTTTCCCGGCCCAAACCCCCTTCCACAGGGCGGTAGTACCTCCCGGGCGGTTGCTGTCTTCCCCCAAACCAAATCCAAAGGACGGCGTAAACCCAACTGGGGGTTGCTGTCTACCAAACCCTTTTACCACAAGAAGGGGATACCCCCCTGGGGGGTTGCTCCCACCCAACCCACTACCCCAGGACGGCAGTACTTCCTGGACGGTTTTCTGTCACCAACCTACCCAAAGACAGGACGGGAGTACCTCCCTGGGGATCTGCTTCACATCCAAATACACAGGGCGGAAATACCTTCCCCGGGGGAGTTTTCCCGTTCTTTCTATCCTACTACCCCCAGTAAGGTAGGAACCTCCCTGGGGGGTTTTTTTTTCTACCAACCACCACCCCAAAAATGGAGTACCCCCCCCTTGGGGGGGGCCTTTCTTCCCGCCCCCCTACCACCACAGACGTAAATACCCCCCCTTGGGGGGTTTTCTGTCTATCCGCTTACTCCACAGGGTGTAGTACCCCCTGGGTGGTTTTTGTCTACCAACCTACTACCACAGGGCGGTAGTACCTCCCTGGGCGGTTTCTGTCTAAACCCAAACCCGCTTTACAAAAAGACGGTATACCTCCCGGGGGGCTGCTTCTGCCAACCTACCCATCACAGGGCGGAGTAAACCCAACTGGCGGTTGCTGTCTACCAAACCTTTTACCACATGACGGAGTACCTCCCTGGGGGGTTGCTGTCTACCCTTTTACTACCACAAACGGTAGTACCTCCTAGGGGGCTGTGTCCCACCAAAATTTCTACCACAGGGCTGTAAAACCTTCCTGGCGGGCTGTCCCACCAACCTTTCCCACCACAGGACGGGAGCACCTCCCTGGGGTTTGCTGTCACCAAACCCACTAAACCCCAGGAAAGGTATACCTCCCCCGGGGGGTTTTCTGCCTACCAACTACTACCACAAAAAACGATAGAACCCCCCTGGCGGGTTTCCGCTACCCAAACCCACTACCACAGGAAGGTAATACCTTTCCCCGAGGGGGTTGCTTTTCAAACCAAACCTACTACCCCAGGAAAGGGAAAAAAACCTCCCTGGGGGGGGGGTTTTGCACCAACGTACTACCACAGGAAAGGTAGTAACCCCCCCTTGGCGGTTGCTGTCTACCAACCAAATGTAAAAGGACGGTTGTACCCCCTGGGGGGTTGCGTCTTTCCCAAACCCAAATAAACACATGACGGGATTTCTCCCCCGGGGGGTTGCGTCAACCCAAACCCACTCCCCAGGAAAGGTAGTACCTTTCCCCGGGGGTTTTCTGTCAAACCCAAACCCACTACCACGGACCCGGGATTTCCTCCCTGGGTGGTTTCTGTCTTCAACCTGGGTACCCCAAGACGGGATTTCCCTCCTGGGCGGCTGCTGTCTACCAACCTGCTACCACAGACGGTAGTACTTCCCCCGGGCGGGTTTTCGGGCTACCCCCTATTTCCACGAAAGGAAATAGCTACTGGGTGGTTTTCTGTCACCAAAACCCCCCACCACAGGAACGGAAATACCCCTTTGTGGGTTGCTGTCTACCAAACCAAATACTACAGGGCATAGTAAACCTTCCCTGGGGTGGTTCTGTCCCCACCAACCTACTACCAAAAAGGGCGGGAGTACCCCCTGGGCGGGTCTGCGCCAACCTAAATACAACAGGAGGGAGAAAACCCCCCTTTGGGGGGTTTTCTGTCTATCAACTTCTACCACAGGACTTAATTAAACCCCCTTTTTGGGGGGTTGCTGTCCAAAAAAAAACCCCTAACCCCCAGGACGGGATACCCCCCTGGGCGGTTTGCGGGCCCACCAACCTACTACCACATTAAAGTATACCCCCCTGGGGGTTGACTGTCTACCAACATTGTCCACAGGGCGGGAGTACCTCCCTTTTGTTTTGTTATCTACCAAAACCCACTACACAGGACGATAGTACCCCCCCCTGGGTAATTTCTGTTACCAACCCCACTAACCCCAGGAAGGGATACCTCCCTTGGGGGGGGTGCTGTCTGCCCAAACCCAAATACCCCAGGACGGTATACCCCCCCTGGGTGGGTTTTGTCAAACAACTTAAATAAACAGGAAAGGGAAAAACCCCTCGGGGGGTTGTTATCTACCAGCCTACAAAAAACAGGACGGTAGTATTTTCCCCGGGTTGGTTGCTTCTTCCCAAACCCAAACCCAAATAATATTTTTTGTATATATATATATATATAATATATATATATAAATATATATATTTTATAAATATATATATATATAATAAAAATATAATAAATATATTTTATGGGATGGGATGTAAAAATTGGGAAAAATGTATGTAAAATATATATAAATATATATATAAATATTAAATTTTATATAATATAAAAATATATATAAAAAATATAAATATTTAAAATATATATATAATATGGGGGGGTGGTTGTTGTCCCAACAACGTAAATACCACAACGGGATACCTCCCCCGGGGGCTGTTGTTTCCAACCCCCTTCCACAAGGGGGGCGGTAGTAAACCCCCCTGGGCGGGTTTCTGTCTTCCAACCCCACCACAGGGGGCCCGGGGTAATACCTAACGGGCGGTTGCTGTCTACCAACCTTTTACCACATGACGGTATACCTCCCTGGTGGTTGCTCTCTTCCCAAACCACAACCCCAGGACGGCCCTAAAATTTCCCCGGACGGTTTGCGTCTACCAACCTACTACGACAGGAGGTAGTACCCTTTCCCCGGGGGAACTGCTGTCTCCCATCCTACTACCACAGGAAAGGGAAATACCTCCCTGGGGGAGTTTGGGGTCTCTACTATACTTCTACCACAGTTTCGGTAGAAACCCCCCTGGGTAGTTGCTGCTACCAAAACCACCACCAAAGGAGGAAGTAAACCCCCCTGGGGGGCTGCGTCGCCAACCTACCCACCACAGACGGAAATACCTCCCTGGGGTTTTTTTTCTATCGCTTACTACCACAGGGCTGTATTTTCCCCCCGGGTGGTTTCTGTTTTTACCAACCTACTACCCCAGGACGGTAGTAAACCTTTCCCCGGGCCCCTTTTTCTGTCTAACCCAAACCCACTACCACAGGGGGGTATTCCTAAATGTGGGGGTTTCTTTTCCCACCAACCTTCACCCCAAGACGGTAGTAAAAAACCCCCTGGGGGGGTTGCTGTCTATCAACCTGCTACCACAAAAACGATGTAACCCCCCTGGGCGGGTGCTTTTTGCCCAAACCCACTAAACACAGGGCGGTAGTACCTAACCCGTGCGGTTGCGTCCCACCAACCCCTTTTACACATGACGGTAGTACCTCCCTGGGGGGTTTCTGTCTACCATTCTACTACCACAGGACGGGAGTACCTCTCTAGGCGGCTGCGTCTACCAACTTTCTACCACAGGGCGGTAAACCTTCCCGGGCGGTTGCCCGTCTACCAACCCGCTACACAGGACGGTAGGACCTCCTGGGTGGTTGCTGTCTACCAACCTACTACCACAGGACGGTAGTACCTCCCTGGGTGGTTTCTGCCTACCAACGTACTACCACAAGACGATAGAACCTCCCTGGGCGGTTGCCGTCTACCAACCTACTACCACAGGACGGTAGTACCTCCCTGGGCGGTTGTTTTCTACCAACATACTACCACATGACGGTAGTACCTCCCTGGGTGGTTGCTGTCTACCAACCTACTACCATAGGACGATAGTGCCTCCCTGGGTGGTTGCTGTCTGCCAACCTACTACCATAAGACTGTAGTATCTCTCTGGGCGGTTGCTGTCTACCAACCCACTACCACAGGACGGTAATACCTCCCTGAGTGGTTGCTATCTACCAACCTACTACCACAGGACGGTAGTACCTCCCTGGGTGGTTTCTGTCTACCAACGTACTACCACAGGACGGTAGTACCTCCCTTGGCGGTTGCTGTCTACCAACCTACTGCCACAGGACGGTAGTACCTCCCTGGGCGGTTGCTGTCTACCAACCTACTATCACATGACGGTAGTACGTCCCTGGGTGGTTGCTGTCTACCAACCTACTACCACAGGACGGTAGTACCTCCCTGGGTGGTTGCTGTCTACCAACCTACTACCACAGGACGGTAGTACCTCCCTGGGTGGTTGCTGTCTATCAACCTGCTACCACAAGACGGTAGTACCTCCCTGGGCGGCTGCTGTCTACCAACCTGCTACCACAGGACGGTAGTACTTCCCTGGGCGGTTGCTGTCTACCAACCTATTACCACAGAACGGTAGTAGCTCCCTGGGTGGTTGCTGTCTACCAACCTACCACCACAGGACGGTAGTACCTCCCTGGGTGGTTGCTGTCTACCAACCTACTACCACAGGACGATAGTACCTCCCTGGGTGGTTGCTGTCTACCAACCTACTACCACAGGACGGTAGTACCTCCCTGGGCGGCTGCTGTCTGCCAACCTACTACAACAGGACGGTAGTACCTCCCTGGGTGGTTGCTGTCTATCAACTTACTACCACAGGACTGTAGTTTCCTCCCTGGGTGGTTGCTGTCTACCAAAACCCACTACCCGAGGACGGGAGTACCTCCCCGGGCGTTTGCTTCTTTCCAACCTACTACCACATTACTGTAGTACCTCCCTGGGCGGTTTTCTGTCTTCCAACATGGTACCACAGGACGTAGTACCTCCCTGGGTGTTTGTTATCTACCAACCTACACTACGGACGATAGACCTCCCCGGGGAATTTTCTGTCTACCAACTACTACCACAAGG
>NW_026508663.1:0-12655 GCF_026875155.1 Cherax quadricarinatus
ATCAACTTAGCTAAGAGGGTACACTGGCTACAGTTATAGTGCACTATCATACATTAGCCAGAGGGTACCTGGCTACAGTTATAGTGCACCATCATACATTATCCAGAGGTCACCTGGCTACAGTTATAGTGCACCATCATACATTAGCCTGAGGGTACCTGGCTACAGTTATAGTGCACTATCATACATTAGCCTGAGGGTACCTGGCTACAGTTATAGTGCACCATCATACATTAGCCTGAGGGTACCTGGCTACAGTTATAGTGCACTATTATACATTAGCCTGAGGGTACCTGTGTCAGCATAGTTGCTGATCCCTGTATTCCCTGTATTATATAGCATAGCATATTAGTATCCTCCATGTGCTTTAGACACGAGATCCCTCGTAGGCCTTTGGCTTGGAGTGACGTCATGGGCATACACATGGGCAGTGATCCCTTTGTCCCGCCCTCACTCAGCGGCAGACCGTCTAGGCGTAAACAGGCTAGGTAACTGTGGCTCCATCTCCCATCTCAGTCTGACAATATATCTACCATCCTACAAGTGTGTCTACTTTCAACCTGTGATATCTCCATTCAAGAACCCTTACGATAAATGGTGACAGCGGTGAGCCTGTAATTCTGACGATTACAGCGATTTCTGGAGATAAAGTTGTCGACCAGCAAGACGGCCATTTCGCGTTACCAGTAGGCCTACCGAGGTTCACCCCATCCAGCTACCTCAAGCCAGCTACTCTACCAGCTTCTACATTATTCACTGGTCAGTCTCTTTGTATTAGTGTTTCCTGCTTTTTTGCATTACTCCCGAGGGGTTGACCCGAGTTTGCAAAATAAGCCAGCTTCCAGTCTGTGGTGGGGGAGTCAGAACACCCGAGTCCAGTCCAGCCTCGCCTACTCCATCCAATTATTTTGCCTGCCAAGCCAGCTTCCACCCCTGCTGTGCTCATCGTGTGAAGTTATCAAGCTATTCTGTGTGAAGGGTTAAGATAAGCCAGCTAGCAACTAACCCAAGTGTCTTACCCCAGTACTCAGGCAAGCCACGTGACTAGTCTTCATCGCTTGTGATTCAAGTTCCAAGCATTCTGAGTGCTCCTTGTCATCCTTGTGGTGTTGTAGTATTTCGTGGGTTTCTTCTAAGCCAGCCGGCTTAGAATTATCTTCGCGGCAGTGTGGGTTTTCTCAGTGAGGCTTACGACGTTCAACCCATAAGCCCAGCCACTCACGATCACGTGTGTCGCACCATTGCCGGTCTCAGACGCCTCGCTCAGCCTTTACCCACAAACCCAACGACAGTCGGCCATTACAACTCACCTACCTCATCAGTGTTTTGGTGCTCTGCTAAGGGTTGTAGCACCATATTTTAAGGACCACATAGGGGGTCAAGAGCTAGAGAGTGGCGCGCCATCTTTAAAAGCCTCCTATGTGTTGTCTCTCGCCGATTTAAGCGCAATTCTACGATCATCTGTGCAGAGGACAGCAGCAAGACGATAAAAACAATCCATCAATCTCATTTTTTTCAAGTGTTACAGCTATAATATTTTTTTTTAGAGACATTTGCGAGTGTTGAGACATTTCTTTTGTGTTCCCAGTGAATTTATCTCTTAGTGACATTCAGTGACTCTTGATCAGACTCAGTGTTTATCATGTACTGATTCTATTAATTTCTTTTAATCTCCTTAATTCAGTGTTAATTTCGTGAAATTATTTTAAATCTGTTTGTTTTTGTTTTTTTTATACACATTTGAAGTAAGTACTTAGTTTTCCTTTTTTTGTGTGAAAAAACATAGAGCAGTATGGGAACTTGTTTTTAAAAATTCAAAATTTTCCAGTAAATTTAAATTTTCAGAAAATTTTTTTCACCTCAAAATTCTGCATCACAACTCAGTGTTGTTGTTTTTTTTTTTTTCTTCCTAGAAATTTGTGTTTTTTTGTTTTTTTCCCCCTGTGGGTTGAACTTCTTGTGTTCATTTTCCTTTTTTCGGGCCAGTGTTTAATTTGTCTTATTTCCAAGCAATATGCCCGTTTTTAAACCCTCCAGCAAAAAAAACTTTTTTAAAAAAAATTTTTTTTAAAAAACCCTAATTTTCATGCAAGAAAATTCTAGTATTTAAAAGGGTTTTATTTTTGATGTTTTGTGCTTTTCCCATCACTGAAAGGGTTTTTGTATTTCTTTTTGTTGTGTGTTTTGGGAAAACCTATTATTTTTCTTTTTTATTGAAAAAATTTCCACCCCTTTATTTGAAATTTTTTAAATTTTCCCCTTTTTAAAGAAAATTTGGGTTTTTTTGGCTTTTGTTTAAAGGGGAAATTTTTAAGATTTAAAAGTTTTTTTTTCCCCTTGATATTTTTCCCTTTTTTTGTGTGTTAAAATTTTTTTTTTTGCACAAGATCATTTTGCAAAAAATTTCTTTTTGCAAATTTTGTGTTCCCTATTAAAGTTTTTCTTGCAAAAAATTTTAAAGAAAGGTGTTTTGCAATACGGTTTATTACGTGCAGTTTCTTATCTTTTTGTTCTTCCCATAGTATTTTATTCTGTCTGTAAATTTTTAATTTTTATTTCAGTAAATTTGTGTGTTTGGTTTAATTTTTGCACAATTTTATTGAGTCCATTTTATTATTTTATTGGTTTTTTTCCTTGTTGCTTGAAATTTAAAGAAAAACTCACGGTCCCAAATTTATTTTTTTAAAAGAAAAATTTAAAATATTAATTGAGCAAAGTCCCAACTCTCTTGATTTTCAGTGTTTGGGAAGTTGCATATTCTTTTTGGGGTGAGTTCTTTGCTTTTCGTGTAACTTGTCCAATTTTAATTACTTATGCAGAATTTGTTTAAGGGATTTTCTTCCAAAATTTTAAACTTATTTTGTCATTCTCCCCCCACTTTTTTGCTTATCCCTTTTAGTATTTTTCACTGAGAAGATGTCCCAGTCATTTTTGAATTTTTTCACTTAAGGGGATCCCTTCCAGCCAAAAGTCAAATGAACAGTCCACTTTCGTCCAACATTCCTTTCTGATTTAAAAACAATACCTAGCCCTTGGGGCAATGTGTTTGGGTTTTTCACAGCTTTTATCTGAGATTTGTTAAAGTGCTGGAATTTAAGTTCAGATTAATTCTTATGATTTCCCTGGGAATTTTTTTTAAAAGTTGCCGAGCGGGGCAGGGACTAAATAATTCTGTCATTTTTTGTTTTTGTTTTTCCAAAATTTTACCTTCCCGAATTGCAGGATTTTGTGTTTTTCCCTTTTCCTCAAGTGTCCGGGGACACTCAGACTGCCTTTTTTGCACAGCCTATCCCTTTCAATGATGCAGTTTTGAAGGGGTAGTTTCCCCCACAGGGGAAAGCCCTTTTCAGAAAAACGAAATTTCTTGCAAATAAATAAAAGCCATCTCTTGTTTTTGTGGCATGGGTGGGCTGCAGAAAGAAAGTCTCTTTTTACAAGCCTTTGGTTCTCACAGAGTGGATGTTTGTTGGGCCCCAATGTTCCAGATTTGGGGATTTCCCCTCCAGGGTTACGTTAAAACAGTGCATTGTAAGAAGTTATTTTTCGAATAATTTTTACATGTTAACGTTTGTTTAAATGTATTTCCCTTTTTAGCTGATACCCGTATCACGGGTTTCGCTCAGATTGAATTCAGCATTTTTTTCAACCGTGTTTCATTTTTTTCTCCTGGTTTGCAAAAGGGGGGGGAAATAGATTCGTTTTTCCCCTTTCTCCTTTTTGCGGGGGGAAAAAGGGGGTTTAATTTTTTTAAAACCGGGGGGGGGTCTCCACTCCCCCGTTTGTTTTTTTCCTCCAAAAAGGAAGAACTGTTACCTTTTTTCCAGAACAAAAAAGCCTACTGGGAAAGGGTTTTTCCGATGGGACCTTGACTATCACCCAAATGTTCAATCCCAAATTTTGAAAAAATTTTCCTGGGAAAATCAAATGTAGTCGCAGATGCTTTTATCGCGACAGGTTTTGTGTAGTTACTGCAGAACCTCCATTTACTGTCGAGGGGTTTTCCCAAAAATTTTTAAAGAACCCGATCCCCCTTTTGGGGTTTTGGTTTTGGGTTCGATTCCTGTCCCGGAAGATCTTATTTCTTACTGTGAAACCACCCGCATTCCCCTTAGTGACTTTGTAATGAAACCAAGAAATTTCTGTATCGAATAGTCCCAGTTGAGGTTTCCTAGCAGACGAGTTTTGTAATTTTCCCCAGCACTAGGATTGTAGTTGTATCTTTTTTTTAGAAAACTCGTTCAAAATCTTCCCCAGTCAAAAGGGATGTTTAGCCATTGCAGAGGAAATTTAATCCTCCCAGAGGGTGAAAACCATTCTGCAAATTAAAAACCTTAAACCCCCGCAGAATTGGGTTTAAATTTTACATAGTCTGTATAATTTGATGTCCGAGGAAAGAAAGAATTTGTCAAATGTGTGTTTTATTATTAGCTGATTTAGTTTTTCAGAAATTTTCCCTGTTCACGTTTCCCCCCCGTTTTTTTTGAGAATTTAACAGGGCTAGATTTGTGTGGGAACCCAATCTGCCTTTTGTTAAACATTTTTTTGGGATATATTTTTTTCCCTTTCCCCGAATCCGTTAGAGTGCATGGGGTTAAAATTCAAGACGATCGATCAATTTCCATCCATATTGTATAATGATTTGGTTCTTTTTAGTTTGTTAAAAAGATTACGTTAACAAAAACCCCTTACGGTTTAAAAAACATGTTTTACCATCCATTAGTTCTAAGTTTATATTGGGAAATTTTTTTATTTATAGAAAACAGGCCCCCGATCCGCCGCCTTTTTTCAGCCCATAGAAAAGTAGTGTATTTCGGGACGACTACGTAAACATGGGCCCACCCCGTCCCGCATAGTTCTTTAAACCCCTTTTTTCCCTGTATTATTTTTCATAGCATATTAGTAACCCCCATGTGCTTTAGAAAACGAGATCCCTCGTAGGCCCTTTTGGGTTGGGAGTGACGTCCTGGCCCTACACATGGGGGAGTGATCCCCTTTGGGGCCCGCCCTCACTCAGCGGCCCAAACCCTCCCAGGGGTAAAAAAGGGTAGGTAACTGTGGCTCCATCTCCCATCTCAGTCTGACAATATATCTACCATCCTACAAGTGTGTCTACTTTCAACCTGTGATATCTCCATTCAAGAACCCTTACGATACCTGGCTACAGTTATAGTGCACCATCATACATTAGCCAGAGGGTACCTGGCTACAGTTATAGTGCACTATCATACATTAGCCAGAGGGTACCTGGCTACAGTTATAGTGCACCATCATACATTAGCCAGAGATCACCTGGCTACAGTTATAGTGCACCATCATACATTACCCAGAGGGTACCTGGCTACAGTTATAGTGCACCATCATACATTAGCCTGAGGGTACCTGGCTACAGTTATAGTGCACCATCATTCATTAGCCTTGGGGTACCTGGCTACAGTTATAGTGCACTATCATACATTAGCCAGAGGGTACCTGGCTACAGTTATAGTGCACCATCATACATTAGCCAGAGGGTACCTGGCTACAGTTATAGTGCACCATCATGCATTAGTCTGAGGGTACCTGGCTACAGTTATAGTGCACCATCATACATTAGCCTGAGGGTACCTGGCTACAGTTATAGTGCACCATCATACATTAGCCAGAGGTCACCTGGCTACAGTTATAGTGCACCATCATACATTAGCCTGAGGGTACCTGGCTACAGTTATAGTGCACCATCATTCATTAGCAGAGGGTACCTGGTTACAGTTATAGTGCACCATCTTACATTTAGCCAGGAGGGTACCGGCTGCAGTTATAGTGACCTCATACTTAGCCAGAGGGTCCCTGGTTTACAGTTATAGTGCACCATCATACTTTACCCAAGAGGTCACCTGGTTACATTTATAGTGCACCATCATACATTAGCAGAGGTTTACTGGCTACAGTTATAGTGCACCATCATACTTTTTGCCAGGAGGGTAACCTGGCTACAGTGATAGTGCACCATCATACATTAGCCAGAGGGTACCTGGTTTACAGTTATAGTGCACCATCATACATTAGCCAGAGGTCACCTGGTTACAGTTATAGTGCACCATCAACATTAGCCAGAGGGTCCCTGGTTACAGTTATAGTGCACCATCATACATTAGCCAGAGGGTACCTGGCTACAGTTATAGTGCACCATCATACATTAGCCAGAGGTCACCTGGCTACAGTTATAGTGCACCCTCATACATTAGCCTGAGGGTACCTGGCTACAGTTATAGTGCACCATCAATCATTACCCAAAGAGGGTACCTGGTACAGTTATAGTGCACCATCATACATTAGCCAGAGGGTACCATGGTTACAGTTTATAGTGCACCATCATACATTAGCCAGAGGTCACCTGGCTACAGTTATAGTGCACCATCATACATTAGCCAGAGGGTACCTGGCTACAGTTTAGTGCACCATCATACATTAGCCTGAGGGTACCTGGCTACAGTTATAGTGCACCATCATTCTTTTAGCCTGGGGGTACCTGGCTACAGTTATAGTGCACATATACTTTTAGCCAGGGGTACCTGGCTACAGTTATAGTGCACCATCATACTTTAGCCAGAGGGTACTGGCTACAGTTATTAGTGCGCCATTATACATTAGCTGGGGGTACCTGGCTACAGTTATAGTGCACCATCATACATTAGCCTGAGGGTACCTGGCTACAGTTTAGTGCAGCATCATACATTAGCCAGAGGTCACCTGGCTACAGTTTTAGTGCCCCATCATGCATTAGCCTGAGGGGGAAACCTGGCTACAGTTATAGTGCACCATCTTTCTTTTAGCCGGGGGTACCTGGCTACGTTATAGTGCACTATCATACATTAGCCCAGAGGGTACCTGGCTACAGTTATAGTGCACCATAATACATTAGCCAGGGGTACCTGGCTACAGTTATAGTGCACCATCATACATTAGCCTGAGGGTTTCCCTGGTACAGTTTATAGTCCCAACCATCATTCATTAGCCTGAGGGTACCTGGCTACAGTTATAGTGCACTATCATACATTAGCCAGAGGGAAACCTGGTACAGTTTTAGTGCATCATCAAACTTTTAGCAAGAGGTCCACCTGGCTACGTTATAGTGCACCATCATACATTAGCCAGAGGGTACCTGGCTACAGTTATAGTGCCCATCATACATTAGCCAGGGGTACCTGGCTACATTATAGTGCACCATCATACATTAGCCAGAGGTCACCTGGCTACAGTTATGTGCACCATCATACATTAGCCAGAGGGTACCTGGCTACAGTTATAGTGCACATCATACATTAGCCAGAGGGTACCTGGCTACAGTTATAGTGCACCATCATACATTACCCAGAGCTTTACCTGGCTACAGTTATAGTGCCCCATCATACATTAGCCTGAGGGTACCTGGTACAGTTATAGTGCACCTCATTACATTAGCCAGAGGGTACCTGGCTACGTTATAGTGCACCATCATACATTAGCCAGAGGGTACCTGGCTACATTTTATAGTGCACCATCATACATTTGCTAGAGGGTACCTGGCTACAGTTATAGTGCACCATCATACATTAGCCAGAGGTCACCTGGCTACAGTTATAGTGCACCATCATACATTAGCCAGAGGGTACCTGGCTACAGTTAGGGTACCTGGCTACAGTTATAGTGCACCATCATAATTTCTATACCTACATTACAGAAGAGCTGATGAAGGAATCTCAATCAAGTTATAAGTGAAATTCTTTGAGGAAGATGAAAAAAAATCTTTGTTATTTTATTGTGCCATTTCAAGGATACTTCAAGGAAACACGACAGTCCGTTGCCTGGTGGCAAAACCTCTCGCTTCACACGCTTGGGGTCCGGCTTCAATTCCCCGGTACGGCAGGGAAACAGTAGGAGGTGTTTTCCCTGTTCACCATCAGTAAAGTAGGTACCTGGGTGGTTAGTGGACTGGTTTTGGGTCGATCCTGAGACAAAAATGGCCTAATTTGCGCTAATGCTCAGCATAACAAGGGTCTTTCATATAGTAATATGTCATTGATGTCAGCTATGGTCTGTATACCTTGTTTTACGTACTTATAGTAAATAAAGATATTATTATTATTATTTTTATTATTATTATTATTATTTTTTATTTTTTTTATTATTATTATTACTGTGGGTAGCAGAGAGAAGACACAACATAACACGCGGAGAATGATCAGCTCAGAGATTCCTCGTGTTTATAAGTCTAACATTCCTTTATGGGAAACCCCTTTACTCAGTCATTAACAAAAGGGAAACTAACAGCTTGTATCATCATTATCTCGCGCTTAAAGTGACCTCTCATCACAAGTGTATTAACATCACAAGTGTATTAACATCACAAGTTTTATTAAATCAAAAGTGTATTAACATCACAAGTGTATTAACATCAAGTGTATTAACATTACAAGTGTATTAACATCACAAGTTATTAACATTACAAGTGTATTAACATCACAAGTGTATTTAACATTACAGTGTATTAACATCACAAGTTCTTAAAATTCACAAGTGAAATTAACATCAAAAGTACTAATATCACAATTGAAATTAATTATTACAGTATATCTCGCGGTCTTTTTATTATTTAATCTTATTTAACAGTATAAATATTTCCCGGAAATTATTGTTAAAACCCATTGTTAATATTTTAGCGCTAAAATGTTCTCTTTTGTATTTTCAAGAAAATAAGAATATTCTCAGTGGTCCAGGATCACCTCATTTGACGCAGATTAAAGATACTCCCCTGGAAAATTGTTTCTTCAGTTGCACCAGAGGAAACGCAAGTCTTTGAGGCTCCTTAAACTGCTCAAACAACCTCAATGAAATCATTATTGAGAGTCGGGACATCTCATTCACTGCCTCTTTTGTGGCCCCCTGGACCACTTGGGCCATGAGCTTGAATATGGATTCAAAAAAGAGTAAAAACTGATTTTGCCTTCATGTACAAGAAAGCCAGAAAATCAAACAAGGATGCTGTTAGATAAGGATTATTGGAACTTTTTTGGGAACCTTTTTCCCGCAACATGTTACTGAGAAATGTCAGGAAGTCATTTTAAACACAATGTTTTTTGTTTGATGGATAAAGATGGTTTTTCTTGCGTGGTTAACCCTAAGGAAGGTTCTTGATGTTGGTGAGGGGTCTGATTTAGGGAATTGGATCTGTGCTCCAAATTCCTGAATTTTAAACCCGAATGCCTTCCACATCCCCCCCCCAGGTGCTGTATAAACCTCGGGTTTAGCGTTCCCCCTTGATTATAATAATAATAATGCGGTGGTATTTGATTAATTTTTCTTAATAAACGACCAGGCTTTATTCTTGCGGAGAAAAAAGAC
Organism: Cherax quadricarinatus; assembly: GCF_026875155.1. Lineage (NCBI taxonomy): Eukaryota > Metazoa > Arthropoda > Malacostraca > Decapoda > Parastacidae > Cherax > Cherax quadricarinatus. The sequence goes on from NW_026508663.1 coordinate 9,361, forward strand.
TTAAGGGAGCAAAAGTCCCCACACAGCAGCAGATACCACGATAAAATTGTAGGAGAGTACCCAAAGTTCAGTCTTTGTTAACCCTAGTTTCGCAAAATTTTAAAATAGAGGTACATTGCCCCTATCATAAAAATCCTCCAAAAAGAAAGCCCAGTAAAAGGGGGCAAGGTGACCCCAGAGGGACGGAGGTTGATTTTTGTGTCCAAGTTAGACCAAAATGCCGTTCATTTGGAAGAGCACCAACAGGGGGCGTGCCCAAAAAGGGAAAGGTATAGTACCCCTCACTGAAGACCGTGTGTTTTCCTGTTTCAAAGGACACCTTAAAGTGTCAATAGAACCGAGCTCTAAACACACTAGCAACTTTCATTACGTAAATTAATATGAAATGCCCGGGAAGTGGGCCCGAGATATCGATAAATGCAGGTCCTTTGGTGCGCATATTTCTAAAGGCATGATAACAATGAACCCATTTAAAAGAAACGATTGTTGTGTAGACAAAAGACAGATGTCGATTTTTATTGTTTACTTGTGAAGACTACGAAAACCCAAGGGTTTGTTCAGGGAAAGAAGGAGGGAGAGAAGATAGATAGATAGAAAAAAAGAAGAGAAAGAGAGAGAGAGAGAGAGAGAGAAAAGAAGAGAGAGAGAGAGAGAGAGAGAGAGAGAGAGAGAGAGAAAAAAAAACTGAGAGAAACTTTTTAAGGAAGTATATTTTGGAATTAAACAAAATTTTTTTCTGCTGAGAACTATGTGTTTCTCCCAAACTTAGTATCAAGTATTATCTTTGTGTTTTACCGGAGTTTACCTGGAGAGGGTTTGGGGGGGCAAAGCCCCCGCGGCCCGGGTTTAGACCAGGCCTCATGTTGACCACAAAAGCACTGACTTAAAGAACCAACCCCGGGTTGGGCGGGGCCCGACTTTAGGTGCCTTTCTATGCCTTCTTAAACAGCCATGGGCTATTGGTAATCCCCTTTCTATCTGGGAGGCAATTACATCTCCCCTGTAAATTGTGTTGCCCCAGTGTACTCGTGGGGCCCCCGTTTTTCTCGGGGAAAGTTCATCTCCCGCCGAGTCTTTTTTTTTCTAGGAGGATTTTTTTTGGTCAGGTTGGGACCAAATCCTCCCGGGCCTTCCAAATGTATATTATCATGTATCCCCTCGCCAGTTCCAGGGAAACAGATCAAGACCTTCAACCGTTCCCAGTAGTTTTTTGATGCCCTTTTCGCACTTTGTGTGCCGTAAAGTTCTTTTGGGCACTTCCAGGTCTGCAATATCGCACCTTGAAGCGGCCGTTGTGTACCAGAATTTCCCGCCTAAGGCACAAGCGATTTGAAAAAACATAATGGGCTTTGCGTCCCTAGTTTTGAAGGTTCTCATTATCCTCCTTCATTTTCCTACAGATTAGGTAGATATATTTTTGTGGTTTTTGAAATAGAGATTCTCTGACATTATCACCCCAAGTCCTTCACATTATTTTTCCGCTCTATTTTTGGGTTAAATTTTGTGGTATACCCTGACATTTTTTTTAATTTCTTAAATTTTTCCCTATCTGAGTATTGAAATTCCCCTCTTGAACTTCATATTGTTTTGAGTGCCCTTTCAAAGATTTGGTTGATTCCGCTTTTGAATTTTGCAGTGTTTTCGAGGAGGTCACTGCCAGGGTGCCCGGGGTTCACGAAAAAGAAACACGGAGCTAGGGCTTACATCTCTGTCTATGTCAAAATTGAGGATGAGGAATAGAATGGGAGCGAGTACGTGCCTTGGGGAACAGAGTTTTTTTACGATGGCTCCTGGGACTTTACTCTTTTACTATTACTCTTTGTGTTCTATTTGTCGGAAAGTTGTAGATCCATCTACCAACTTTTCCCCGTTTTTCCCTTTTTATCCCGCATTTTGTGTGTTTTTACACCAGGGTCCATTGTCGAAAGCTTTTGCAAAGTCTGTGTATACTACATCAAAATTTTGTTTATCCTAAACAGCACCGGGACCTTGTCATAGGGGTCCATGCGGGGACAGGCAAAAAACACCTCTCTAAACCCGTGTTGCCCTACTTGTGAAAACTGATGGGTATCAAATGGTTGGCACTTTTTCTTAAACCCCTCAAAGATTTGTAAATATGGGGTTTTTGCAATTGGTTTAGTTTCTTTTCAATTGCTTTAAATGCACCTTTTGGAGCGGGGGATGTCTGTTTTTTTAGTGTTTTGGGATGACCCCCGTGTCCCTGTCCCTCTCCATAAAAGTGAAGGCACGTGATAGGGACTTTTTGCAGTTTTTATGAACATGGAGGTTCCACGAGTCTCGGCCTGGGGCAGAGTGCATGGGGATGTTTTGTATTGCCCTTCAAAATCTTGTGAAGTTTTGAATAAATCCCCGGAAGTTTTACTGAAAGGGCTAGGTTTTCGTGTTGCAATCAGCACATCATCAGAACCTTGCAATGTTTCAGAAAAGAGAGGAGGGGCCAAGCAAAAACGATCACGGAAGCGCCTTTGCTGGATGATTAGAAGGCGGGAGGCAGAGGGAGGGAGGGGAAATGCCCCCAACATAGCAACACCATAGCCAGAAAAATTGAATATTTAGCTTGAAAAAAAAACCAGTCCCCAACAGTGATATTGTAATAGAACCCAACGAAGTGACATGGGAATTTTTCAAAAATTTGGTCAACTTCCAAGAATAAAAATTTTAATAACTTAAAAAGCCAGGATATAGATAAACATTGACAATTATCTTTGAGTTTCTTCACCTCCTTTCTGTCCCCAATACTGGATCACTACATCAAGCCTAATACACAGAAACAAAAAAATACGATGTAAATTTCACAGCTTGCAAAAAACATCGACAAGGTGACCTGGCGTAATAGCGCACAAAAGCGTGCTAAAGGGAAACAGGAAAAGTTGTAGATGGATCTATTATTTCCTCACAAACGAAAAGAGAGTATCAACAAGTAAAGTCTGAGGGGGCTACGGGAAAAAGCTCTGTTCCCCAAGGGACAGTATCGCTTTCCCCTCTTGTTCCTCATCCCATACTGACATAGACAAGGGTGTCAACCACAGCACCGTGCTTCCTTTTCAGATGACACCCGAATCTGCATGACAATGTCTTCCATTGCAGACATGCAAGGCTCCAGGCAGACATCAAACCCAAAACTTTCCCAAAGGGCTCAGAAAAAAAATGAAGTTCAACGATGAAAATTTCAATTACTCCATATGTAAAACACAGGAAAATTTTAAAACTTCATCAGAGTATAAAAAAAATTCCAGCCACCTTTTACCAACGTCGAAAAATGGGAGGGGGTCAT
>NW_026508664.1:0-12108 GCF_026875155.1 Cherax quadricarinatus
GCCCCTTTGCCGACTGCGCTTCTCTTTGGGGAATCAGCGCAAGATAGAAGAAGACGAATCTCCAACCGGAGGGCCAAGAAAGAAGAAAGATGATTATCGTCACCCCCCACCCGGGGGCCACTGCCGGGTCACCATCTGGAGAAGACCTGGCCAGAAGGACCTGCGAATCAACATGAATGAAAATGAGCACCAACACACGACACTCCACACAGGAGAGCACAGTGCTAGCACGATCGACACCATGCATTGCCCATCTAGGGCATGGTTGGTGCCAGAGCCCGAGTTTGTACCTTACAAGATGAGGGGGTACTTGTGCCTCCTCCCATGGGAGACTTAGGTCTCAGACACTCCCTAGACAGGGAGCCAGTGCCGGGCCACCACTTGGAAGGGCCCGGGCCGGGAAAATACCGGCGAATCTTTAACAACAACAACTTCGCTTGTACTATATACAAGCTATACGCTCGCTCATTGACTACGGTGCACCGGCTTTAGCTCATCTCTTCCCGCAGAGCAGGCAAAGGGTGGAGGTCGTACAAAACCAGGCGATAAGAACTATGCTTGGTGCCCCCATCTGGACCAACACAGTATGTCTCAGATCTGAGCCCGGCTTCCTTCCTTGGCTGACAGAGTAAGATACATAAACGCCTGCAAAGTGGCCACGATTCTGCACAGGCAGCAAGGTACCCCACTAAGGAGACGGATATTAACAACCATGTCACAAGATCCCACACTCTTCACGGACTACTCCTGGATTCGTTCGTTTTGTGCTGCTGGGCAGAAGCTGCTGCCTGTACAGATGCTCTGTGAGAAGAGTTGTGACCTTCCTGTTGCTGGGTACCATCCACCACCTCCCTGGCGCCCAGATCCAGCCGATGTTTTCATCATGCAGCTACCCATCTCTAAGTGTCTCTGCAGTCAAGACACCCTCAGCAATCATGCTGAGACAAGCATGGCAATGGCAGAGGGAGGCACATGTGCAGTGTATTTCACAGATGGTTCTGTCGACCCTGACAGGAAGAGAGCAGCAGCTGGACTGTACCACAATGGTCACACACAAGGCTGGCGACTCCCTGACCACTGCACGATCCTTCAAGCTGAGCTGGTGGTGATTCAGCAGGCACTGTCACATGCCCTACAACATCGTCTCCGACCTGTCATACATGTTGATTCCACCTCTGCAATCAATGCCCTCTCCATTCCTCAACCACAGGATAATGTTCACCTCATCACATCGATCCTGAGCATAATGACAGCCTTAGAAGTTCAGGGTAATAGATCGACATTGAACTGGATCCCCAGCCATGCTGGCATCCGGGGAAATGAGGCGGCAGATGATGCAGCAAAGGCAGCAACAGACTATCCACATGTTGGGATTACTGTCCCAATCAGCCTACGACAGACCAAACTGGTGGCTGCCAGAGCCACGAAACTTATGGGGGAGGTCTTAGGTGATACCCCATCTCAACAGTGGCACCGAGCAGCGACTCAGGGAGAACCTCCTCCATGTGATAGAAGCTGGTCCAGAGCGAAGTGTACCGCCATCCATCGGCTTCGTTTGGGCTTTCCCACAGCCAAGATGATGGTAGACAAGGCTGAGGAGGAGATGTGCCAGTACTGTCAGCACGTTGTCCAGCGGCCCCTAACACACTATCTTATAGAGTGCGAAGCTACTGAGACACTCCGCAGGCAACTAGGGTTGATATTCCCTCCCGAAGATGACCCATAGATGACTGCGGCCACACTAGTGTACCATGGGGTCAACGAACCATACAAGCTGTTACCTGTGATAATGACATATCCTCCTCCTCGCTAGTGTCCATAGTTACATATGGTGTCGCTTATGAGATGCACCAGTTGAACTGACCAGAGAGGCGCTTGAGCGGCATGCGTCGCATCATTGTGGAAACCTTTCTCCATCGGGAGCCAGAGACGGGTCATCGCAAGATTGGGACCGTGCCAGGACTATGGTCTTGGCGAACATTATACATACATACACATACTTCATCTCCATATTGTTTCATTCCATGGAACAATGCTCTTCTCCAGACTGAGGGACTGACCACCTCAAAACTTTAAGGGTGATGGACTGATTACATCGTCTTCAAGTCTCTTCTGCTTCTATCAACTTTGCTGTACTCGACTGAAGAAGCCTACTGTGTAGGCGAAACGTTTCGCAATAAAGATACCTAACTGTTGCATATGTGTCTTACCTAACAACCTGTCAGTATTTTATACCATTTTAATGTTCAAGTACTGAGGGTGTCGAACCAGGTAAGAACCAGGAATAATGGATTTAAGTTGGATAAATTTAGATTTAGAAGGACATAGGTAAGTACTGGTTAGGTAAGACACATATGCAACAGTTAGGTATCTTTATTGTGAAACATTTTGCCTACACAGTAGGCTTCTTCAGTCAAGTACAGGAAAGTTGATAGAAGCAGAAGATACTTGAAGACGATGTAATCAGTCCATCACCCTTAAAGTTTTGAGGTGGTCAGTCCCTCAGTCTGGAGAAGAGCATTGTTCCATAGTATGAAACAATATGGAGAAGAAGTGACAGGGTGGAGCTTTTTATAGCACCAAGAGGTGAGACGTAGGCCACTAGGAGAGGTAAGAACTCAGATGTAGAGAGGTCAGGTCCCTCTCAAATCCAGCCCCTCTCACTAGTGGAAGTTGGCGAAGTTGATTGCAGGTCTGTACCAAGATACCCTTGTGTTGCAGTGTCTGACAGATTGAACATTAAAATGGTATAAAATACCGACAGGTTGTTAGGTAAGACACATATGCAACAGATAGGTATCTTTATTGTGAAACGTTTCGCCTACACAGTAGGCTTCTTCAGTCAAGTACAGGAATGTTGATAGAAGCAGAAGATACTTGAAAAGGACGATGTAATCAGTCCATCACCCTTAAAGTTTTGAGGTGGTCAGTCCCTCAGTCTGGAGAAGAGCATTGTTCCATAGTATGAAACAATATGGAGAAGAAGTGACAGGGTGGAGCTTTTATTAGCGCCAAGAGGTGAGACGTAGGCCACGAGGAGAGGTAAGAACTCAGATGTAGAGAGGTCAGGTCCCTCTCAAATCCAGCCCCTCTCACTAGTGGAAGTTGTCGAAGTTGACTGCAGGTCTGTACCAAGATACCTTGTGTTACAGTGTCTGACAAATTGAACATTAAAATGGTATAAAATACCGACAGGTTGTTTAGGTAAGACACATATGCAACAGTTAGGTATCTTTATTGTGAAACGTTTCGCCTACACAGTAGGCTTCTTCAGTCAAGTACAGGAAAGTTGATAGAAGCAGAAGATACTTGAAGACGATGTAATCAGTCCATCACCTTAAAGTTTTGAGGTGGTCAGTCCCTCAGTTGGAGAAGAGCATTGTTCCATAGTATGAAACAATATGGAGAAGAAAGTGACAGGGTGGAGCTTTTTATAGCGCCAAGAGGTGAGACGTAGGCCACTAGGAGAGGTAAGAACTCAGATGTTGAGAGGTCAGGTCCCTCTCAAATCCAGCCCCTCTCACTAGTGGAAGTTGTCGAAGTTGATTGCAGGTCTGTACCAAGATACCCTTGTGTTGCAGTGTCTGACAGATTGAACATTAAAATGGTATAAATACCGACAGGTTGTTAGGTAAGACACATATGAAACAGTTACGTATCTTTATTGTGAAACGTTTCGCATACACAGTAGGCTTCTTCAGTCAAGTACAGGAAAGTTGATAGAAGCAGAAGATACTTGAAGACGATGTAATCAGTCCATCACCCTTAAAGTTTTGAGGTGGTCAGTCCCTCAGTCTGGAGAAGAGCATTGTTCCATAGTATGAAACAATATGGAGAAGAAGTGACAGGGTGGAGCTTTTTATAGCGCCAAGAGGTGAGACGTAGGCCACTAGGAGAGGTAAGAACTCAGATGTAGAGAGGTCAGGTCCCTCTCAAATCCAGCCCCTCTCACTAGTGGAAGTTGTCGAAGTTGATTGCAGGTCTGTACCAAGATACCCTTGTGTTGCAGTGTCTGACAGATTGAACATTAAAATGGTATAAAATACCGACAGGTTGTTAGGTAAGACACATATGCAACAGTTAGGTATCTTTATTGTGAAACGTTTCGCCTACACAGTAGGCTTCTTCAGTCAAGTACAGGAAAGTTGATAGAAGCAGAAGATACTTGAAGACGATGTAATCAGTCCATCACCCTTAAAGTTTTGACGTGGTCAGTCCCTCAGTCTGGAGAAGAACATTGTTCCATAGTATGAAACAATATAGAGAAGAAGTGACAGGGTGGAGCTTTTTATAGCGCCAAGAGGTGAGACGTAGGCCACTAGGAGAGGTAAAGAACTCAGATGTAGAGAGGTCAGGTCCCTCTCAAATCCAGCCCCTGTCCTAGAGGCCTACGTCTCACCTCTTGGCGCTATAAAAAGCTCCACCCTGTCACTTCTTCTCCATATTGTTTCATACTATGGAACAATGCTCTTCTCCAGACTGAGAGACTGACCACCTCAAAACTTTAAGGGTGATGGACTGATTACATCGTCTTCAAGTATCTTCTGCTTCTATCAACTTTCCTGTACTTGACTGAAGAAGCCTACTGTGTAGGCGAAACGTTTCATAATAAAGATACCTAACTGTTGCATATGTGTCTTACCTAACAACCTGTCGGTATTTTATACCATTTTAATGTTCAATCTGTCAGACACTGCAACACAAGGGTATCTTGGTACAGACCTGCAATCAACTTCGACAACTTCCACTAGTGAGAGGGGCTGGATTTGAGAGGGACCTGACCTCTCAACATCTGAGTTCTTACCTCTCCTAGTGGCCTACGTCTCACCTCTTGGCGCTATAAAAAGCTCCACCCTGTCACTTCTTCTCCATATTGTTTCATACTATGGAACAAAGCTCTTCTCCAGACTGAGGGACTGACCACCTCAAAACTTTAAGGGTGATGGACTGATTACATCGTCTTCAAGTATCTTCTGCTTCTATCAACTTTCCTGTACTTGACTGAAGAAGCCTACTGTGTAGGCGAAACGTTTCACAATAAAGATACCTAACTGTTGCATATGTGTCTTACCTAACAACCTGTCGGTATTTTATACCATTTTAATGTTCAATCTGTCAGACACTGCAACACAAGGGTATCTTGGTACAGACCTGCAATCAACTTCGACAACTTCCACAAGTGAGAGGGGCTGGATTTGAGAGGGACCTGACCTCTCAACATCTGAGTTCTTACCTCTCCTAGTGGCCTACGTCTCACCTCTTGGCACTATAAAAAGCTCCATCCTGTCACTTCATCTCCATATTGTTTCATACTATGGAACAATGCTCTTCTCCAGACTGAGGGACTGACCACCTCAAAACTTTAAGGGTGATGGACTGATTACATCGTCTTCAAGTATCTTCTGCTTCTATCAACTTTTCTGTTCTTGACTGAAGAAGCCTACTGTGTAGGCGAAACGTTTCAAAATAAAGATACCTTACTGTTGCATATGTGTCTTACCTAACAACCTGTCGGTATTTTATACCATTTTAATGTTCAAGTACTGAGGGTGTCGAACCAGGTAAGAACCAGGAATAATGGATTTAAGTTGGATAAATTTAGATTTAGAAGGACATAGGTAAGTACTGGTTAGGTAAGACACATATGCAACAGTTAGGTATCTTTATTTGTGAAACGTTTTGCCTACACAGTAGGCTTCTTCAGTCAAGTACAGGAAAGTTGATAGAAGCAGAAGATACTTGAAGACGATGTAATCAGTCCATCACCCTTAAAGTTTTGAGGTGGTCAGTCCCTCAGTCTGGAGAAGAGCATTGTCCATAGTATGAAACAATATGGAGAAGAAGTGACAGGGTGGAGCTTTTTATAGCGCCAAGAGGTGAGATGTAGGCCACTAGGAGAGGTAAGAACTCAGATGTATAGAGGTCAGGTCCCTCTCAAATCCAGCCCCTCTCACTAGTGGAAGTTGTCGAAGTTGATTGCAGGTCTGTACCAAGATACCCTTGTGTTGCAGTGTCTGACAGATTGAACATTAAAATGGTATAAAATACCGACAGGTTGTTAGGTAAGACACATATGCAACAGTTAGGTATCTTTATTGTGAAACGTTTCGCCTACACAGTAGGCTTCTTAAGTCAAGTACAGGAAAGTTGATAGAAGCAGAAGATACTTGAAGACGATGTAATCAGTCCATCACCCTTAAAGTTTTGAGGTGGTCAGTCCCTCAGTCTGGAGAAGAGCATTGTTCCATAGTATGAAACAATATGGAGAAGAAGTGACATAGATATAGATAACATCTGTCTAATCTTGATTGGGGTTGTCTAGCTAATGATTTTATTGATGATAATCATACTTATGAACATGTAGTGAACATTAAAATGGTATAAAATACCGACAGGTTGTTAGGTAAGACATATGCAACAGTTAGGTATCTTTATTTAAGACAGCAATGCCTAAGCGTACTTAATAAGGCAAATAGATTACTGGGATTTATATCAAGAAGTGTAAGCTCAAGGTGGTGGATATCTTTATTGAGGAAACGTTTCGCCACACAGTGGCTTCATCAGTCCATACATAGGAGAAACTTGAAGAACAGGAGGAGAATGAGGTAATCAGTCCCTCAACCTTGAGTCGATGTGTTCAGTCCATCAATCTTGAGTAGTACCTCTGAAATCTGGGAATGGACAGCTGACGGATAATGAACTGGAAATGTGTTCCTTATTTAATGACTATTTTTTGTCAGGGTAGGCTTCTTCAGTCAAGATGAATGGTTCAGAGAACCGACATATTGATAAATTAGACTTATTAACTTTTTTCACTAAGGTATTTGAGGAGGTAGATCATGGTAATGAATATGATATTGTGTGTTTTCTTAGTTTTCTATGTATTAGGACTGAAGACGCCACTCGTGGCGAAACGTTTCCTTTACAAAGGAGAATCTTGAAGAATAGGAGGAGAATGAGGTAATCAGTCCCTCAACCTTGAGCTTTTTATAGCGCCAAGAGGTGAGACGTAGGCCACTAGGAGAGGTAAGAACTCAGATGTAGAGAGGTCAGGTCCCTCTCAAATCCAGCCCCTCTCACTAGTGGAAGTTGTCGAAGTTGATTGCAGGTCTGTACCAAGATACCCTTGTGTTGCAGTGTCTGACAGATTGAACATTAAAATGGTATAAAATACCGACAGGTTGTTAGGTAAGACACATATGCAACAGATAGGTATCTTTATTGTGAAACGTTTCGCCTACACAGTAGGCTTCTTCAGTCAAGTACAGAAAAGTTGATAGAAGCAGAAGATACTTGAAGACGATGTAATCAGTCCATCACCCTTAAAGTTTTCAGGTGGTCAGTCCCTCAGTCTGGAGAAGAGCATTGTTCCATAGTATGAAACAATATGGAGAAGAAGTGACAGGGTGGAGCTTTTTATAGCGCCAAGAGGTGAGACGTAGGCCACGAGGAGAGGTAAGAACTCAGATGTAGAGAGGTCAGGTCCCTCTCAAATCCAGCCCCTCTCACTAGTGGAAGTTGTCGAAGTTGATTGCAGGTCTGTACCAAGATACCCTTGTGTTGCAGTGTCTGACAGATTGAACATTAAAATGGTATAAAATACCGACAGGTTGTTAGGTAAGACACATATGCAACAGTTAGGTATCTTTATTGTGAAACGTTTCGCCTACACAGTAGGCTTCTTCAGTCAAGTACAGGAAAGTTGATAGAAGCAGAAGATACTTGAAGACGATGTAATCAGTCCATCACCCTTAAAGTTTTGAGGTGGTCAGTCCCTCAGTCTGGAGAAGAGCATTGTTCCATAGTATGAAACAATATGGAGAAGAAGTGACAGGGTGGAGCTTTTTATAGCGCAAAGAGGTAAGACGTAGGCCACTAGGAGAGGTAAGAACTCAGATGTAGAGAGGTCAGGTCCCTCTCAAATCCAGCCGCTCTCACTAGTGGAAGTTTTCGAAGTTGATTGCAGGTCTGTACCAAGATACCCTTGTGTTGCAGTGTCTGACAGATTGAACATTTAAAATGGTATAAAAATACCGACAGGTTGTTAGGTAAGACACATATGCAAGAGTTAGGTATCTTTATTGTGAAACGTTTCGCCTACACAGTAGGCTTCTTCAGTCAAGTACAGGAAAGTTGATAGAAGCAGAAGATACTTGAAGACGATGTAATCAGTCCATCACCCTTAAAGTTTTGAGGTGGTCAGTCCCTCAGTCTGGAGAAGAGCATTGTTCCATAGTATGAAACAATATAGAGAAGAAGTGACAGGGTGGAGCTTTTTATAGCGCCAAGAGGTGAGACGTAGGCCACTAGGAGAGGTAAGAACTCAGATGTAAAGAGGTCAGGTCCCTCTCAAATCCAGCCCCTCTCCTAGTGGCCTACATCTCACCTCTTGGCGCTATAAAAAGCTCCACCCTGTCACTTCTTCTCCATATTGTTTCATTCTATGGAACAATGCTCTTCTCCAGACTGAAGGACTGACCACCTCAAAACTTTAAGGGTGATGGACTGATTACATCGTCTTCAAGTATCTTCTGCTTCTATCAACTTTCCTGTACTTGACTGAAGAAGCCTACTGTGTAGGCGAAACGTTTCACAATAAAGATACATAACTGTTGCATATGTGTCTTACCTAACAACCTGTCGGTATTTTATACCATTTTAATGTTCAATCTGTCAGACACTGCAACACAAGGGTATCTTGGTACAGACCTGCAATCAACTTCCACTAGTGAGAGGGGCTGGATTTGAGAGGGACCTGACCTCTCTACATCTGAGTTCTTACCTCTCCTAGTGGCCTACGTCTCACCTCTTGGCGCTATAAAAAGCTCCACCCTGTCACTTCTTCTCCATATTGTTTCATACTATGGAACAATGCTCTTCTCCAGACTGAGGGACTGACCACCTCAAAACTTTAAGGGTGATGGACTGATTACATCGTCTTCAAGTATCTTCTGCTTCTATCAACTTTCCTGTACTTGACTGAAGAAGCCTACTGTGTAGGCGAAACGTTTCACAATAAAGATACCTAACTGTTGCATATGTGTCTTACCTAACAACCTGTCGGTATTTTATACCATTTTAATGTTCAATCTGTCAGACACTGCAACACAAGCGTATCTTGGTACAGACCTGCAATCAACTTCGACAACTTCCACTAGTGAGAGGGGCTGGATTTGAGAGGGACCTGACCTCTCTACATCTGAGTTCTTACCTCTCCTAGTGGCCTACGTCTCACCTCTTGGCGCTATAAAAAGCTCCACCCTGTCACTTCTTCTCCATATTGTTTCATACTATGGAACAATGCTCTTCTCCAGACTGAGGGACTGACCACCTCAAAACTTTAAGGGTGATAGACTGATTACATCGTCTTCAAGTATCTTCTGCTTCTATCAACTTTCCTGTACTTGACTCAAGAAGCCTACTGTGTAGGCGAAACGTTTCACAATAAAGATACCTAACTGTTGCATATGTGTCTTACCTAACAAAACCCGTCGGTATTTTATACCATTTTAATGTTCAATCTGTCAGACACTGCAACACAAGGGTAATCTTGGGACAGACCTGCAATCAACTTCGACAACTTCCCCTAGTGAGAGGGGCTGGATTTGAGAGGGACCTGACCTCTCAACATCTGAGTTCTTACCTCTCCTAGTGGCCTACGTCTCACCTCTTGGCGCTATAAAAAGCTCCACCTGTCACTTCTACTCCATATTGTTTCATTTCTATGGAACAATGCTCTTCTCCAGACTGAGGACTGACCACCTCAAAACTTTAAGGGTGATGGACTGATTACTCGTCTTCAAGTATCTTCTGCTTCTATCAACTTTCCTGTACTTGACTGAAGAAGCCTACTGTGTAGGCGAAACGTTTCACAATAAAGATACCTAACTGTTGCATATGTGTCTTACCTAACAACCTGTCGGTATTTTATACCATTTTAATGTTCAATCTGTCAGACACTGCAACACAAGGGTATCTTGGTACAGACCTGCAATCAACTTCGACAACTTCCACTAGTGAGAGGGGCTGGATTTGAGAGGGACCTGACCTCTCTACATCTGAGTTCTTACCTCTCCTAGTGGCCTACGTCTCACCTCTTGGCGCTATAAAAAGCTCCACCCTGTCACTTCTTCTCCATATTGTTTCATACTATGGAACAATGCTCTTCTCCAGACTGAGGGACTGACCACCTCAAAAAATTTAAGGGTGATGGACTGATTACATCGTCTTCAAGTATCTTCTGCTTCTATCAACTTTCCTCTACTTGACTGAAGAAGCCTACTGTGTAGGCGAAACGTTTCACAATAAAGATACATAACTGTTGCATATGTGTCTTACCTAACAAACCCGTCGGTATTTTATACCATTTTAATGTTCAATCTGTCAGACACTGCAACACAAGGGTATCTTGGTACAGACCTGCAATCAACTTCGACAACTTCCACTAGTGAGAGGTTCTGGATTTGAGAGGGACCTGACCTCTCTACATCTGAGTTCTTACCTCTCCTAGTGGCCTACGTCTCTCCTCTTGGCGCTATAAAAAGCTCCACCCTGTCACTTCTTCTCCATATTGTTTCATACTATGGAACAATGCTCTTCTCCAGACTGAGGGACTGACCACCTCAACACTTTAAGGGTGATGGACTGATTACATCGTCTTCAAGTATCTTCTGCTTCTATCAACTTTCCTGTACTTGACTGAAGAAGCCTACTGTGCAGGCGAAACGTTTCACAATAAAGATACCTAACTGTTGCATATGTGTCTTACCTAACAACCTGTCGGTATTTATACCATTTTAATGTTCAATCTGTCAGACACTGCAACACAAGCATATCTTGGTACAGACCTGCAATCAACTTCGGCAACTTCCACTAGTGAGAGGGGCTGGATTTGAGAGGGACCTGACCTCTCTACATCTGAGTTCTTACCTCTCCTAGTGGCCTACGTCTCACCTCTTGGAGCTATAAAAAGCTCCACCCTGTCACTTCTTCTCCATATTGTTTCATACTATGGAACAATGCTCTTCTCCAGACTGAGGGACTGACCACCTCAAAACTTTAAGGGTGATGGACTGATTACATCGTCTTCAAGTATCTTCTGCTTCTATCAACTTTCCTGTACTTGTGTACGAATGGTATATAATACCGACAAGATGAGAGCAAGACACATGTGCAACATCTGGGTATCTTTATTGTAGACGTTTCGCCATCCAGTGGCTTTATCAATACAAATTCTAGGACATAACTTGAAGACAGTAGAACTATGTACAGAAGATGAGGTAATCAGTCCCTCAACCTAGGAGTAGGTGCGAACAGCACCATAGTCGTGGAGATTCTGAAGCAGAAGAAAGAATCCTGGCGCTTATATAGTAACGTCAGGTGTAGCAGACGAGGGCATATTCACTGGTAGGCGGGATTCCCCAGTGGAAGTAGGTCCTTCCCAAAGAGATGGGTTAGTTGTAGTAGTATTTGTCATAGCCGAGAAGGTTATGTACATGTCCTCAGAATTAAGATTCCATGATGTTGCAGTGTCTGACAAGTTGCGTACGAATGGTATATAATACCGACAAGATGAGAGTAAGACACATGTGCAACATCTGGGTATCTTTATTGTAGACGTTTCGCCATCCAGTGGCTTTATCAATACAAATTCTAGGTCATAACTTGAAGACAGTAGAACTATGTACAGAAGATGAGGTAATCAGTCCCTCTGTAGACAGCCTGTACTGTCAGAGCACACAGCCTAGCCGTCTGCTCTGACTAGTTCATATTTCACGGCATTCAGTGCTGCCCTCTGTAGGCCTACCTAGGTCGGTGGGAAACACAGACCACCCTCCCTCACTCCTGCCTCGACCGACTTGACGTACACAAGTACTCCCCCTCCACGGACTGGCTTGCGGTCACTCCCTCACACTGCCCATTGTGTACTCACTCCTACCCGATTAAAGCCAATCTAGTCCACGGCCGTATCATTGCTACCTACGCTACCTTCATCGGCACTAAAAACCGCGTTCAGCAAATAAGAACAGCAATAACAGTGGTGACAGCGGAGTTTAAACGGCATTGTGAGCCTCTTCGGTGAGGGGGGAAACACCTCGGTCACCCAGT
>NW_026508666.1:0-10000 GCF_026875155.1 Cherax quadricarinatus
CGAGAGGACCGGGAGCTACACACCCCTCCCCATGTTGAAAACAGTTCCCGGAACAATATTGGAACAATGTTGGGACAGTTATTTGAACAATGTTAGAACAGTTCATATATATTTCTTGGAACAAAAGTTAATGGAACGAAGATGGAACAAAACAGTTCCTGGAACAATGATGGAACAAAACAGTTCCTGAACAATGATGGAACAAAACAGTTCCTGGAACAATGATGGAACAAAACAGGTCTTGGAACAATGTTGGAACAAAATAGTTCCTGGAACAATGTTGGAACAAAACAGTTCCTGGAACAATGATGGAACAAAACAGTCTTGGAACAATGTTGGAAACAAAACAGTTTCCTGGAACAATGTTGGAACAAAAACAGTTCCTGGAACAATGATGGAACAAAACAGTCTTGGAACAATGATGGAACAAAACAGTCTTGGAACAATGTTGGAACAAAACAGTTCCTGGAACAATGATGGAACAAAACAGTCTTGGAACAATGATGGAACAAAACAGTCTTGGAACAATGTTGGAACAAAACAGTTCCTGGAACAATGATAGAACAAAACAGTTCTTGGAACAATGATGGAACAAAACAGTTCCTGGAACAATGATAGAAAACAGTTCCTGGAACAATGATGGAACAAAACAGTACTGGAACAATGTTGGAACAAAACAGTTCCTGGAACAATGATGGAACAAAACATCTTGGAACAATGATAAAACAAAACAGCTCTGGAACATTGTTGGAACAATGATGGAACAAAACAGCTCTGGAACAATGTTGGAACAAAACAGTCCTGGAACACGATTAAAATAGTTCCTAGAACAATGCTGAAACAAAACAGTTCCTGGAACAATGTTGGAATAAAATATTTCTGGAACAATACTGGAGCTAAACAGTTTTGGAACAATGATGGAACAAAACAGTTTCCTGTAACAATAGAACAAAACAGTTCCTAGAAACAATAGAACAAAACAGTTCCTAGAACAATTGAACAAAACAGTTCCTGGTAACAACGCTGGTACAAAACAGTTCCTAGATCAAGGAACAAAACAGTTCCTGGAACAACACTGGAACAAGAGAGTTCCACTGAACGGCTTAAAACAGTAGCAATCAACAGGAACTTGATGCTGAACAGATTTACTCCTGTTTAACCTCCAGCGCAGTGATCAATACTAAACTGTACCAGGATCACCAGTACTAAACTGTACCAGGATCACCAGTACTAGACTGTACCAGGATCACCAGTACTAGGCTGTACCAGGATCAACCAGTACTAGACTGTACCAGGATCACCAGTACTAGACTGTACCAGGATCACCCAGTACTAGACTGTACCAGGTTCACCAGTACCAAAATTTACCAGGATCACCCAGTACTAACTGTACCCGGGTCACCCAGTAGTAGACTGTACCAGGACACCCAGTACTAGACTGCACCGGGTCACCCTACTAGACTGTACCAGGTCACCAGAAAGACTGTACCAGGATACCCCTACTAGACTGTACCAAGATCACCAGTACAGACGCCCCAGGAATCCCAATACTAGACTGTACCAGGATCCCACTACTAGATTGTTTTCCAGGATCACCAGTACAGACTGTACCAGGATCCCCATACAACTGTACCAGGGTCACACAGTAAAGACGACAGGGCACCCGTACCAGACTGACCAGGGTCACCATACAGACTGTACCCGGATCACACAGTACCAGACTGTACCAGGAAACACCAGTACTAACTGTACCAGGTTCACACAACTAGACGTACCCGGGTCACCCGTAATAAATGTACCGTACACCCATCTAGACTGTACCAGGGTCCCAGTACTAGATGCACCAGGGTCACCCAGTATAGACGTACCAGGATCACCATACTAACTGTACCAGGTCACCCATACTAGACTGTACCAAGATCACCATACAGACTGCCCAGGATCCCAGTTTGACTGACCCGGATCACACGTACTAGATGTCCCAGGATCACCGACTAACTGTACCAGGTTTACCCGTTCTAGACTGTACCAGGTTCACCATACTAGACGACCCGGGTCACCCTATAGACTGTACCGGTTCACCAGACAAAAATGTACCAGGAAACACCATAAATAACGTACCAGGAAAACACCAGTACTAAACTGTACCAGGAACACCAGCTAGATGTACCCGGTCACCAGTACAAACTGACCCCGGATCCCCCATCAGGTGTCCAGGGTCACCCGACAGACTGACCAGGTTACCAGTACAAAACGTACCAAGTCACCAGTACAGACTGTACCAGGATCAAACCCGACCTTTGACTGTTTCCAGGATCACCAGTACTAACTTCCCCCGGTTCACCAGTATGACGTACCAGGGTCACCGTACAGACTGACCAGGATACCCAGTGAATATGAGACTTGGAACATATCCCCTTTCATATACTCCCTGGAACAGTTCCTAATTTCATATTTCCTGGGTACATTTTCCCGGGTACATATTTCCGGGGGGACATATTTCGGGTACATTTTCCGAAAATTTTCCTGGATACATATTTTTTGGATACATATTTCCTGGCCAAATTTCTTGGAAAACATTTTCCTGGAACATTTTCATGGATAAGATTTTCTTGGGCACATTTTTTCCTGGATTGTATTTCCGGAAATATTTTTGGATACATATTTTTTTGGGTACTATTTCCCGGGAAAATATTTTCCCGGTAAAAAGGTTTTCCCGGATAAATATTTTCCCGGGTAAAGGTTCCGGATACAATTTCTTGGGTACATATTTCCGGATACAAGGTTCTGGTCATGTACCAGGATACATATTTGCTCTGGTGAAAAGTTTTTCATCCCAAAAAAAGGGGATTACCGTTTCCTTCCCCGGATCAAACCTGGTTTCTCAATTTTTCGGGGGGAAGGGGGGGGTTTTTTCGACCAACAAACTTTGGACAGAGTTTGGGGAGTTTTTTAGTACCGATGTTCTAGTACCTGATGGTTTAGTACCTGATGGACTATAAACCCCATGGTTTTAGTACCTGATGGTACTTATACCTGATGGTCTAGTCATGATGGGACTGTACCCTGATGGTTCCCCAGTACTGAGGTTTAGTCCCCGGGGGTACGTACCCGTGGTTATACCGATGGTACTATACCTGATGAATTTTAGTACCTGATGGTACTAGTAACTGATTGTACAGCCTGATGGCTCGTCCCTTTTTTCTAGTACCTGATGGTTCTAGTACCGTGGTACTAGTACCCGAAGGTTTTTGTACCTGAGGTACAGTCCTGATGGTTCTGTAATGATGGTACTATACCTGATTTACTAGTACCCCGGGGTTTTAGGACCTGTGGTTTTTAGACCCGAGGTTTTAGACCTATGGTCAGTAATGAGGACTAGTTCCCGATGGTCTAGTAGTGATGGGACTGGGAATGTGGTACTATTCCCGAGGTTCTAGACGTGGTTTTGACCTGAGGTACTAGTATCGATAGTATTAGTACCTACGGTGTAATTCAATAAATGCGAACTGCTGTCGTAAAGAAGGGGGGAAAAAAAAGCCTTCAGGGGGCAACATTTTCGCTCTCCCTAGAAAATTTATGAGCCTTGGGAAAAACTTTACACAGAGTGAAAAGAAAATTTGCAAAGCTCTACACAGAGTGAACACACTTAACAAAGATCAGACAAGTGAAACACGACTTAAAAAGTCACAGATGAAAAACGACTTAACAAAGCTCTGACAGAGTGAAACACGACTTTAAAAAGCTTACATGAAAAAACGATTAACAAAGCTCTAGAAAGAGTGAACCACCTTAACAAAGCTCTACAGAGTGAAACACGACTTTAAAAAGCTCTAGAAAGAGTGAAACACGACTTTTAAAAAGCCTAACAAGTGAAAAACGAAATTAACAAAGCTCTATAAGTGAAACCGACTTAACAAAACTCTAAACAAGGGGAAACGCACTTAACAAAAACTTAACAGAGTGAAACCCGACTTAACAAGCCTACAAGTAAAGCGACTTAACAAAGCTTACCAGAGTGAAACCACTTAAAAAAGCTCTAGAAGTGAAACACTACTTAACAAAGTTCAGAGTGAAACACGACTTAAAACAAAACCTACAGAGTGAAACCCCCGACTTAAAAAAACCTACACAGAGTGAAACACGACTTGACAAAACTCACAGAGTGAAAACACCTTAACAAAAACCAACAGAGTGAAACACGACTTTAAAAAAGCCTGACAGAGTGAAACACGACTTAACAAAGCTCTACAGAGTGAAACCCGACTTTTAACAAAGCTCTACACAGGGTGAAAAACACGATTGACAAAGCTCTACAGAGTGAAACACATTAACAAAGCTTAGACGAGGAAACACGACTTAACAAAGTCTAGCATGAAAACACGACTAAAAAAACTCTACGATGAAAAAACACTTAACAAAGCTCTAGACAGAATGAAAAAACGACTTAACAAAAAACTCTACAGAGTGAAAACACGACTTTAAAAAAGCTTAGCAAAGTGAAAAACGACTTAACAAAATCTAGACAGAGTGAAAACGACTAACAAAGCTCTACAAGTGAAAAAACGACTTAACAAGCTCTAGACAGAGTGAAACACGACAAACAAACTCTAACTTTTAAACCGACTTAACATAGCTCTAGACAGAGTGAAACAACGACTTAAAAAGCTCTACACAGAGTGAAACACGACTTAAACAAAACTCTACACGAGTGAAACAGACTTAACCCAAAGCCTTTGACAGAGGAAACACACTTACAAAGCCTACAAGTGAAACCGACTTAACAAAACCCACAGGTGAAACACGACTTTCAAAACTTACACAGATGAAACCGACTTAACAAAGCCTACACAAAAGGAAAAACAATTAAAAAGCCTAACAGAGTGAAACACGACTTAAAAAAACTCTACAAAGGTGAAAAAACATTTAACCTCTACTCAAGTGAAACACGTTTAACAAAACTTACTCAAAGGAAAAAAACGACTTAACAAAGCCTACACAGAGTGAAACACGACTTAAAAAAACTCTCACAGAGGGGAAAAACGATTTAACAAAGCCTTTCTCAGAGTGAAACACGCTTTGACAAAGCTCTACCAAGTAAACACGACTTGACAAAGCTCTCTTAAAAAGGGAAATACAATTGACAAAGCTCACTCAAGTGAAACCGACTTGAAAAAGCTCTACTCAGAGTGAAATACGCTTGACAAAGCTCTACTCAGATGAAAAAACCCACTTGACAAAGGGTCTACCAGAGTGAAAAAACGACTAAACAAAACTTCTCAGAGTGAACCGATTTACAAAGCTCTACTCAGAGTGAAACACGATTGACAAAGCTCACTCCAAGTGAAACCGACTTTAACAAACTCTACTCAAGGGAAAAACGACTTAACAAGCTTACTCGAGTGAAACACGATTAACAAAGCCTCTCAGAGGAAAAAAGACTTGACAAAGCTCTACTCAGAGTGAAATAACGAAATTACAAAGCTCTTTCTCGAGGAACCCCCGACTTACAAAGCTCACTCAAGTAAACACGACTTTAAAAAAGCCTACACAGAGTTTAAACACACTTAAAAAGCTCTATCAGAGTGAAACACGACTTGACAAAGCTCACTCAAGGAAATAGATTGACAAAGTCACTCAGATGAAAAAACGACTTGACAAAGCTCTACTCAGAGGAAAAAACGACTTAAACAAAAACCTTACTAGAGGAAATCGTTGACAAAGCTCTCTCAAAAGTGAAACACGACTTTACAAAGCCTATCAGAGTGAAACACACTTACAAAGCCTACCAGAGTGAAAACACGACTTAACAAACTCTAACAAAAGAAACCACGACTTAAAAAAAGCTCTACTCAGGTGAAACACGACTTGCAAAGCTTACTCAGAGTGAAAAAACGACTTACAAAGCTCTACTCAATAAAAAACGACTTGACAAAGCCTACTCAGAGTGAAACACACTTAAAAAAAGCTCTACTCAGAGTGAAACACGACTTAACAAAGCTCTACCAGAGTGAAACACGACTTAACAAAGCTCTACTCAGGAGTAAAAACACGACTTGACAAAGCTCTACTCAGAGTGAAACACGACTTAACAAAGTCTACTCAGAGTGAAACACGACTTGACAAAGCTCTACTCAGGTGAAACACGACTTGACAAAGCTCTACTCAGGAGTGAAACACGACTTAACAAAGCTCTACACAGAGTGAAACACGACTTAACAAAGCTCTACTCAGAGTGAAACACGACTTGACAAAGCTTCACACAGAGCGAAACGTTGACCCAAACGAAGGCTCGTTCTGGAGAGCTGCATCTTTCGCTGCACATAACAGCTTCACTAGTGACAGGAGCAACTAGTCTTGGGCTAGTTGCAGCCTTCGTCTCTGGGCTAGCTGGTGACTTTGCCTGGGACAAATATTTACATCACTGTTTATGTGTATGAATGTGTATTCCGGATGTTATTTTCCCCACCATCCTCCCCACGCACTCCTGGAGGTTTATATATATATATATATAAACTTGTAGTAACGCACCTTCTCCCTGTGTTTACTTCTGTCTGCACTCACCGCGTAGATCACGCACTTTAGTCTGTTGGTCTCTGTTAGCGTCCGTAGATATGTGTTTGACACACACACACACATACACTCACACACACACACACACACACCACACACACACACACACACACACACACACACACACACACACACACAACACACACACACACACACACACACGCACGCACGCACGCACGCACGCACGCACACACACACACACACACCAATACACACACACACACATACACACACACACACACACACACACACACACACACACACACACACACACACACACACACACAACACACGCACGCACGCAGGGGCCAGGAGCTGAGTCTCGACCCTGCAACCACAATTAGGTGAGTACACACACACACACACACACACACAACTGGAAGCTGAAGACTCAGACGAGTCACAGGGACGTTAGGAAGTATTTCTTCAGTCATAGAGTTGTCAGCAAGTGGAATAGCCTAGCAAGTGAAGTAGTGGAGGCAGGAACCATACATAGTTTTAAGAAGAGGTATGACAAAGCTCAGGAAGCAGAGAGAGAGAGGATCCAGTAGCGATCAGTGAAGAGGCGGGGCCAGGAGCTGAGTCTCGACCCCTGCAACCACAATTAGGTGAGTACACATACACACACACACACACTAGGAGAGGCTGACGTAAATATGGAACTTGCGTTACCTGGTAGACGACAATCTTAGGCACTGATTCATTCCATAATATCATACAAGGTTGATAATTAATAAATATGACGGAAGGTTGTGTGATGCGGAGGGGGAAGAGCTTGTAGGAGGCCCGGGAGCTAACCTCTTAGATTAGAGAAACCTCTAAGAGATTGGAAGTATCTTAAGTGTAAGGAGTCTTCTAAGGGTATATAGGGAGATTTCTAGGATACTGGAAGTATCCTATTACATGTAGAGATGCCTGATACTGAAAAATATCCTATTCCATGTACAGACGTCTGACACTGGAACTATCCTTTTAGATGTAGAGAGCCTAAGACACTGAAATTAATCTCCTGACGATGAGAGACGTTAATAGGTTGTTTTGAGAGATAGCCCGGACGTTACCTCTTAGCCGTTGCAAAGGCATGAATAGGAAGCTGGATAGACTGGAACATTGAAAGAAGACATACAGGGGGGGACTGAAATGTTAAGAAAGAGTATAAACCAGAGGAGACCTCAGGAGAATGAAGAATGCAACTGTGAGTGGAAATTTTAAGTGTGTAAATCTTCGTCCACTTTCCTCTGCACTCTGTCAACAGTGAAACCGCTCTAACCCCTCGTGGATCATTCTTGCACGAGTGTCCTGTTGTTGCCCTTCTTATCCTCACTAACTCTGCAGCATTTACAATCATCAATATTCAGGATATGCTACTATGTGGAAGTGTTTTGGGAAATTTTCTTTGAGATTTCTTCTGACTGTCTCTTTTAAAAACATGCTTGTGTGAGTAGATCTCCAAGATTTCTTTTGTCTTCTTAAAGAAATGCTTGTTTGAGTAGATCTCCATGATTTCTTCTGACTGTCTTCTTAAAGACATGCTTGTTTGAGTAGATCTCCAAGATTTCTTCTGACTGTCTTCTTAAAGAATGCTTGTGTGAGTAGATCTCCAAGATCTCTTCTGACTGTCTTTTTTAAAGACATGCTTGTTTGAGCAGAATCTCCAAGATTTCTTCTGGGTGGTCTTCTTAAAGACATGCTTTTTTGGTAGATCTTCCAAGATTTCTTCTGACTGTCTTCTTAAAGAAATGCTTGTTTGAGTAGATCTCCAAGATTTCTTCTGACGTCTTCTTAAAGAAATGCTTGTGTGAGTAGATCTCCAAGATTTCTTCTGGGCGGGCTTCTTAAAGAAATGCTTGGTTTGAGTAGATCTCCAAGATTTCTTCTGACTGTCTTCTTAAAGACATTCTTGTGCGAGTAGATCTCCAAGATTTCTTCTGACTGGTCTTCTTTAAAGACATGCTTGTGTGAGTAATCTCCAAGGGTTTCTTCTGACTGTCTTCTTAAAGACATGCTTGTGTGAGTAGATCTCCAAGATTTCTTCTGACTGTCTTCTTAAAGAACATGCTTGTGTGAGTAGATCTCCAAGATTTCTTCAGACTGTCCTTCTTAAAGACATGCTTGTGTGAGTAGATCTCCAAGAATTCTTCTGACTGTCTTCTTAAAGACATGCTTGTGTGAGTAGATCTCCAAGATTTTCTTCTGGACTGTCTTCTTAAAGACATGCTTGTGTGAGTAGATCTCCAAGATTTCTTCTGACTGTCTTCTTAAAGACATACTTGTGTGAGTAGATAGTCTCCAAGATTCTTCTGACTGTCTTCTTAAAGACATGCTTGTGTGAGTAGATCTCCAAGATTTCTTCTGACTGTCTTCTTAAAGACATGTTGTGTGAGTAGATCTCCAAGATTTCTTTGACTGTCTTCTTAAAGACATACTTGTGTTGAGTAGATCTCCAAGATTTCTTCTGACTGTCTTCTTAAAGACATGCTTGTTTGAGTAGATCTCCAAGATTTGTTCTACTTTTCTTCTTAATTAAAAGAATTTTTTGTTTTGACCGGTGGCTATTTAGTTGCATGAGGGGATTAGTAAGGCATCGTCTGGTAGTCGTCAGGTCTTCAGCGACTTGCTTTCTGTAATTTCCTGTTAGAAGCTACGGGAAGAGAGCTATGATGTGGTGGTGTCCCATCTTCGAGGGGCCTCGACCCTCAGCCTCTTCGTTCAGCGTCCAGCATGATGGCGCAAGCAAGTCTGGTCTCCGTATTAATGCTGACATGTGGTTAGAAAACACTTCATACGTCTCGCCAGCGTACCTGAAAACAACCCTTCCCTTAGGGAGGGTGAAACGTGGTACCAAGAAATGCTTCTATGCAATTACAATCTTCGTGAGTCGTTTCAAGAAAATATCTTTGAATTTGCTTTACAGAAATTGAAACAGAAATTGTAAAATGTATATATCTAGATATATCTAGATATATCTAGATATATCTAGATATATCTAGATATATCTAGATATGATGCTGTTAACGCTTTTGGGACCTAGTTCCTATGCCTTTTGTGTATCCATATGCTCGTGATACCGTCCATAGGATGGATATAGGGTGCACAATAAACTAGCCACTAACATCCATAGGATGGATGTGGGGTGCACAATAAACTAGCCACTAACATCCATAGGATGGATGTGGGGTGCACAATAAACTAGCCACTAACATCCATAGGATGGATGTGGGGTGCCAATAAACTAGCCACTACCATCCATAGGATGGATGTGGGGTGCACAATAAACTAGCCACTAACATCCATAGGATGGATGTGGGCTGCACAATAAACTAGCCACTACCATCCATAGGATGGATGTGGGGTGCACAATAAACTAGCCACTAACATCCATAGGATGGATGTGGGGTGCACAATAAACTAGCCACTACCATCCATA
>NW_026508667.1:0-33812 GCF_026875155.1 Cherax quadricarinatus
TCCTGCCACTTTTTGATTCGACTGAAAACCCACTTGTAGGCGAAACGTTTCGGAAAAAAGTTGTCTAACTGTTTCATATGGGTCTTACCTAACAACCTGTCGGGAAATTTTATACCTTTTTATGTTCATCTTGTCAGACACTGCAACACGGGGATTTGGACAGAAACACCTTGGACAAGCTTTTTAAATGAGAAGGTTGGGTTGAGGGGACATGGCCTCTCAGTTCCTCCACTCTACACTACCACCCCGCACCTCTCCCTTTCCCCAGTATTTAAGTCTCCGCCTGTCGTTTTCTTCTAGTTCCCCGATATGGAAATGACTTCTCCAGGCCGAGGGGTGACAACCCAAATTCTACGATTTAAGGGTAGGACGTTACATCGCTTCACATCTCTACTGTTCCGCCTACTTTCTGTATTCGACTGAAAAAGCCCACTGTGTAGGCGAAACGTTTGGAAAAAAGTTGTCTAACTGTTGCATAAGTTCTTACCTAACAAAACCCGCGGTATTGTAACCTTGATGTTTTTCTTGTCAACACTGCAACACGTGCATTTGGGACAGAAAACACCCTTGGGCAAGCTTTTCAAGGGAAGGGGTTTGGGTTTAGAGGGGCAGACCTCTCGTTACCTCTCACTACTCACTAATACTACCCCGCACCCTCCTTCCCCTAAATTTTAAATCTCCGCACGTCGCTTTATCTTCAGATAGTTCCTGACATGGAACTTACTTCCCAGGCCAGGGCGCAAAACCCCAAAAATTTTACGATTTAAGGGTGAGGGCTGTTTTCATCGTCTTCACATCTCTACGTTCCTGCCCACTTTTTGTATTCGTGAAGAAGCCTACTTTAGCAAACGTTTCGGAATAAAATTTTTCTAAAAATTTGCATATTTTCTTACCCAAAAAAACCCGTCGGATTGTATCCATTTTTTATGTTCATTTGTCAGACCTGCAACACGTGGCACTTGGGACAGAAAACACCTTGGCAAGCTTTTTTAGTGAGAAGGGTTGGATCTGAGAGGGCATGACCTCTCATTACCTCCACTCTCTACTACCTAACCCCGCCCTCTCCTTCCCACAGTATTTAAGTCTCCCACTGTCGCTTGTCTTCAATATTCCTGACTATGGAACTTTCTTCTTTCCCGGGCCAGGGGCTGCAACCCCAAATTCTACGCTTTAAGGGTTGGACTGATTAAATCGCTTCACATCCTCCTTTTCCTCCCACTTTCGTATTCGACTGAAGAACCTACTGTGTAGCGAAACGTTTCGGGAATAAATTGTCTAAAGTGCTATGTTCTTTTAAAACCTGTCGGGATTGTATACCTTTGATGTTCATCTTTTCAGACATGCAACACGTGGCATCTTGGTACAAAAACACCTTGGAAAACTTTTCAAGGAGAGGGTGGATCGAAGGGACAGACCTCTCATTACCCCTCACTACTAAACTACTAACCCTCACCTCTCCCTTTCCCACAGTATTTAAGTCTCCGCCGTCCTTGTTTTAGAAAATTTTTGACTATGGGAAATGTACTTCTCCCGGGCCCAGGATGACAACCCCAAATTCCACGCCCTTTAAGGGTGATGGGCTGATTACATCGCTTCAAATCCTACTGTTCCCGCCTACTTTTTGTATTCGATGAAAAGCCTTGTGTGGGAAACTTTCGGAAAAAATTGCAAAGCAAAATGTCTACTAACACCTTGGAGTATCCATTTGGGGTGTTCCCTCTTGTCAACACTGCAAAAACCCCTCATCTTGAAAAAAAATTGAACCGTGGCATCTTGGTACAGAAACACCTGGACAGCTTTCAAGTGAGAAGGGTTGGATCTGAGAGGGACATGACCTCTCAGTTACCTCTCACTACTACTACTACTACTACCCTGCACCTCTCCTTCCGACAGTATTTAAGTCTCCGCACTGTCGCTTGATCTTCAGATAGTTCCTGACTATGGAACTGTACTTCTCCAGGCCGAGGGACTGACAACCTCAAATTCTACGACTTTAAGGGTGATGGACTGATTACATCGTCTTCACATCTCTACTGTTCCTGCCTACTTTCTGTATTCGACTGAAGAAGCCTACTGTGTAGGCGAAACGTTTCGGAATAAAGTTGTCTAACTGTTGCATATGTGTCTTACCTAACAATATGTGTCTTACCCAACAACCTGTCGGTATTTTATACCATTTTAATGTTCATTCTTCAGTCGAGTACAGAGGAGACAACAGAAGCAGTAGAGATGTAAAGACGATGTAATCAGTCCATCACCCTTAAAGACGTAGTTTTGAGGTTGTCAGTCCCTCAACCTTTAGAAGAGTTAGGCTTCATAATTTGGAACAGTCATAAGGAAAAAACGTAGTGAGGTCGTGGGAGGGGGGACCATAGGGGGCTTTAGCCCCCATACATAAGCACATAAGAAAGAAGGAAACACAAATAACCCGCACATAAAAGAGAGAAGCTTACGACGACGTTTCGGTCCGACTTGGACCATTTACAAAGTGAAAGTTAAGACACATGTGCAACATCTGGATATCTTTATTGTAGTAGACGTTTCGCCATCCAGTGGCTTTATCAATACAGATTCTAGGACATAATAGGAAGACAGTAGAACTATATACAAAAGATGAGGTAATCAGTCCCTCGGCCTTGGAGTTAGTGTTCACAGCATCGTGATGGAGGAGAATCTGGAGCAAAGACAAGAAGACTGGCTACTACTAACCCATCTCTTTGGGAAGGACCTACTTCCACTGGGGAATCCCGCCTACCAGTGACTGCCCTCGTCTGCTGCCCGTCCCTATCCACTGACGCCTTTTAAACCGCCAGTCTTCTTGCCTTTGCTCCAGATTCTCCTCCACCACGATGCTGTGAACACTAACTCCAAGGCCGAGGGACTGATTACCTCATCTTTTGTATATAGTTCTACTGTCTTCCTATTATGTCCTAGAATCTGTATTGATAAAGCCACTGGATGGCGAAACGTCTACTACAATAAAGATATCCAGATGTTGCACATGTGTCTTAACTTTCATATTGTCGGTATTTTATACCTTTCTTGCACATTTACAAAGTCACAGTGTGACTTCGTAAATGGTCCAAGCCGGACCGAAACATCGTCGTAAGCTTCTCTCTTTTATGTGCGGGTTATTTGTGTATCGTTCCAGTCACGGTATTGTGCCTTTTTTTGTTATTTAAGAAAGAAGGAACACTGCAGCAGGCCTACTGGCCCATGGCAGGTCCAAGCAGGTCCAGCTTAAGCCAATGCCCTAACCTAGTTAGGTCAGGTCACGTTCACTTAAGGAAGGAGCACGGCATCTGACCTAGTAGCAGAAGCTAGCCAGGTCTAATTCACACCCACCCACACCCACTCATGTATTTATCTAACCTATTTTTAAAATTACACAACGTTTTAGCCTCTATAACTGTACTTGGGAGTTTGTTCCACTCATCCACAACTCTGTAATAAAGTTGGTAGAATTACCGACAATATGTAAAGTAAAAGGACACAAGTGCAACTAATGTGACATTTATTGTGGCAACGTTTCGCTCTCCAGGAGCTTTATCAAGCTCCTGGAGAGCGAAACGTTGCCACAATAAATGTCACATTAGTTGCACTTGTGTCCTTTTACTTTACATCCACAACTCTATTACAAAACCAGTGCTTTCCTATATCCTTCCCGAATCTTAATTTTTCCAACTTGAAACCATTCCTGTGAATCCTGTTTTGACTAAATATTTTTAGTATGCTATTTACATCCCCCTTTATTTATTCCTGTCTTCCATTTATACACCTCAATCATATCCTCCCTAATTCTACGCCTTTCTAGAGAGTGAAAATTCAGGGCCCTTAGTCTATCCTCATAGGGAAGGTTTCTGATACATGGGATCAACTTTGTCATCCTCCTCTGTATGTTTTCCAGAGCATTTATATCCATTCTGTAATACGGTGACCAGAACTGTGCAGCATAATCTAGATGAGGCCTAACCAAGGATATATAGAGTTGAAGAACAACCTGAGGACTTCTATTATTTATGCTTGTTGATATGAAGCCAAGAATTCTGTTCGCTTTATTGCGAACACTTATGCACTGTTGTCTTGGTTTTAGATTACTGCTAACCAGAACTCCTAAATCCTTTACGCAATCAGTAATATTAAGATTTACATTATTTAGTTTATATGTGGCATGGTTATTTTCTTGTCCAATGTTTAGAACTTTGCATTTGTCTATATTAAACTGCATCTGCCACTTCTCCGACCACTGCATCAGTCTACTCAAATCTTCCTGGAGTGCTCTAATGTCCTCGTCAGAATGAATTCGACGGCCTATTTTGGTGTCATCGGCAAACTTGCTTATGGTGCTATTTATTCCCTCATCAATGTTATTTATGTAGATCGTGAACTTCAAGGGGCCCAACATTGACCCCTGTGGTACACCGCTCGTGACGCTTCCCAATTCTGATTTCTCCCCATTTATGCAAACTCTCTGCTGCCTATTTGTCAAGCATGCATCGTACTCAGAAGTCCATATACACAATATCATATTCATTACCATGATCTACCTCCTCAAATACCTTAGTGAAAAAAGTTAATAAATTCGTAAGGCATGAACGCCCTTTTGTAAAACCATGCTGAGATTCGTTGATCACTTTATGCTTTTCAAGATGGTTACGAATTGCCTCCGCAGTTATTGATTCCATAAATTTTCCCACTATGGAGGTAAGGCTTATTGGTCTATAGTTTGAAGCTAAGGACCTGTCACCTGCCTTGAAAGTAGGTATTACATTTGTCATTTTCCACTTATCTGGCACCATGCCAGTTTATAGTGATATGTTGAAAAGTTTAGCCAAAGGTTTGTTAAGCTCCTCTTCATCAGGGCCGGAGATTTGTTAGGTTTTAACTTATTTATTTGTCTAAGGACCATGCCACTTGTGACCCTAATCGTGTGGCCTGGTGGCTAAAGCTCCCGCTTCACACACGGAGGGCCCGGGGTCGATTCCCGGCGGGTGGAAACATTCCGACACGTTTCCTTACACCTGTTGTCCTGTCACCTAGCAGCAAATAGGTACCTGGGTGTTAGTCGACTGGTGAGGGTCGCATCCTGGGGGACAAGATTGAGGACCACAATGGAAATAAGTTAGACAGTCCTCGATGGCGCACTGACTTTCTTGGGTTATCCTGGATGGCTAACCCTCCGGGGTTAAAAATCCGAACGAAATCTTATCTTCTACATAATTTATTATTTCTGGAATATCGCTAGTATGTTCCTGCGTAAAAATTGAGAGGAAGTAAGTGAATGATGAAATTAAAACACATGAAGACACAGGAAGTAAGCGTTAAAAATTCTACACATTTCCTTATCACTGTCAGTGAGCTGACCCGAGTGACTTTTGAATGGTCCTATCTTGTCCCTAATCTTACATCTGTATACTTGAAAAAATCCTTTTGGGTTAGTCGTCGATTCTCTTGCAGCTTTAACCTCACAATCTCTTTTTGCTTTTCTTATTCCCTTTTTTATTTCTCTCTTTAGCTGAATATGTCGATTTCTTAACTGCATCTCTCCTCTTTTGATTTGCCTATATATGCCTCTCTTTTGACCAATGAGATGTTTCAATCTATAGTTCATCCATTTAGGATCATTTTTGTTTGATCTGATTTCCCTATTTGGAACATAAGTTGTCTGAACAGTTAGAACTATGCTCTGGAAAACGTCATATCGGCAACCATCACCACCTACCTGACCCATAGTCAGGTCATGCCAGTTCAGCCCACCCAGGTATTTTCTCAGTCCTATGAAATCAGCCAAGCAGAAGTCAGGGACAGAGACTTGATTGACAATTTTAGGGTAATTCCATGATATATTAAAACTGAGTGATTTGTGATCACTTTCCCCAAGCTCACCATTAACCTCAAGACTATTAATTAGTGTTTTCCTACTGGCAAGAACCAATTCAAGCAGGTTATTTCCTCTAGTTGGTTCTGTCACAAACTATTTTAAAAAACAATCCTGAATCGTATCAAGAAAGTCACTTGACTCTAAATTTCCTGTAAAATTGTTCCAGTCAGTTTGTCTAAAGTTAAAAACTTCTATTGGCACAACATTTTCGTATGTAGATGCCTATCTTCTATGGGACGAATTTCGTCCCATAGAAGTTTACCGTACTCCCTTTCAAGGTTTGGGGCCCTGTAAATCCCACCCAAGATTAGCTTTTCACGGCCCTCGAGAAGCTATTACCAAACAGATTCAATGGCTGACGCTTCTAATTTTATATCCTGTCTAACACAACAATTTAAATTATCTTGGACATCGCTACTCCACCACCCTTCCTATCGACCCTATCAGTGTGGAATAATTTATAGACTCTATCTTTCAGATTGAGTCAGGTCTCTGTTATAGCAATAATATCTATGTTTCCTGCACTTGCATTTAATCTTAGCTCATTTATCTTATTTCTTACACTCCTGCTATTAGTATAGTAAACCTTAAGGGAGCTAGTGTCTCCCTTTGTTTGCTGACCTGATCCTTTGTCTTTATTTGTAACTTTATGATGAATGTCTTTTAAACATTTACTGTTTTCAACCCTAGTGTTGCAACCTGACTGTTTCCCACACACACACATGCCTCTATCTTCCATCAGTTCCTTCAGCCTTCAAAAGCTCCCCCTCACCCCCCCTTGTGATAAAAATGGTTAGTTATTTCACTCTTAGATATGTAGACAAATGGTTCAGAGAACTGACAAGATGATGACTAAAACACTTAAGCAACACTCAGGTATCTTCTCTGTATTGGACTGATGAAGACACTGGCTAGCGAAACGTTTCCACAATAAATAAACCCAAGTGTTGCATAAGTGTCTCATTCATCATTCTTAGGTATAAATCAGGTATAAATCTCTGCATATACCAGACGTTCGTATACCAGATGTTCGTATACCACATGTTCGTATACCAGATGTTCGTATACCAGATGTTCGTATACCACATGTTCGTATACCAGATGTTCGTATACCAGATGTTCGTATACCAGATGTTCGTATACCAGATGTTCAAATACCAGATGTTCATATACCAGATGTTTATATACCAGATGTTCATATACCAGATGTTTATATACCAGATGTTCATATACCAGATGTTTATATAGTAGATGTTCATATAGCAGATGTTCATATACCAGATGTTCATATACCAGATGTTCGTATACCAGATGTTCATATACCAGATGTTCGTATACCAGATGTTCGTATACCAGATGTTCATATACCAGATGTTCGTATACCAGATGTTCATATACCAGATGTTCGTATACCAGATGTTTATATACCAGGTGTTCATATACCAGATGTTCGTATACCAGATGTTCATATGCCAGTTGTTCATATAGCAGATGTTCGTATACCAGATGTTCATATACCAGATGTTCGTATACCAGATGTTCATATACCAGATGTTCGTATACCAGATGTTCGTATACCAGAAATTCATATACCAGATGTTCATATACCAGATGTTCGTATACCAGATGTTCGTATACCAGATGTTCGTATACCAGGTGTTCGTATACCAGGTGTTCGTATACCAGGTGTTCGTATACCAGATGTTCGTATACCAGGTGTTCGTATACCAGGTGTTCGTATACCAGATGTTCGTATACCAGATGTTCGTATACCAGATGTTCGTATACCAGATGTTCGTATACCAGATGTTCGTATACCAGATGTTCGTATACCAGATGTTCGTATACCAGATGTTCGTATACCAGGTGTTCGTATACCAGATGTTCGTATACCAGATGTTCGTATACCAGATGTTCGTATACCAGATGTTCGTATACCAGATGTTTGTATACCAGATGTTTGTATACCAGGTGTTTGTATACCAGATGTTTGTATACCAGGTGTTCGTATACCAGGTGTTCGTATACCAGATGTTCATATACCAGATGTTCATACAAAAAGCAATACAAAAAAAGAACACATGTGCGACTAATGAGACATTATTGCGGCAAGGTTTCGCTCTGCTGGTGCTTTATTACCTGGAGTTTACCTGGAGAGAGTTCCGGGGGTCAACGCCCCCGCGGCCCGGTCTGAGACCAGGCCTCCTGGTGCATCAGAGCCTGATCAACCAGGCTGTTGCTGCTGGCTGCACGCAAACCAACATACGAGCCACAGCCCGGCTGATCCGGAACTGACTTTAGGTGCTTGTCCAGTGCCAGCTTGAAGACTGCCAAGGGTCTGTTGGTAATCCCCCTTATGTGTGCTGGGAGGCAGTTGAACAGTCTCGGGCCCCTGACACTTATTATATGGTCTCTTAACGTGCTAGTGACACCCCTGCTTTTCATTGGGGGAATGGTGCATCGTCTGCCAAGTCTTTGCTTTCGTAGTGAGTGATTTTCGTGTGCAAGTTCGGTACTAGTCCCCTCTAGGGTTTTCCAGGTGTATATAATCATGTATCTCTCCCTCCTGCGTTCCAGGGAATACAGGTTTAGGAACCTCAAGCGCTCCCAATAATTGAGGTGTTTTATCTCCGTTATGTGCGCCGTGAAAGTTCTCTGTACATTTTCTAGGTCGGCAATTTCACCTGCCTTGAAAGGTGCTGTTAGTGTGCAGCAATATTCCAGCCTAGATAGAACAAGTGACCTGAAGAGTGTCATCATGGCTTGGCCTCCCTAGTTTTGAAGGTTCTCATTATCCATCCTGTCATTTTTCTAGCAGATGCGATTGATACAATGTTATGGTCCTTGAAGGTGAGATCCTCCGACATGATCACTCCCAGGTCTTTGACGTTGGTGTTTCGCTCTATTTTGTGGCCAGAATTTGTTTTGTACTCTGATGAAGATTTAATTTCCTCATGTTTTCCATATCTGAGTAATTGAAATTTCTCATCGTTGAACTTCATATTGTTTTCTGCAGCCCACTGAAAGATTTGGTTGATGTCTGCCTGGAGCTTTGCAGTGTCTGCAATGGAAGTCACTGTCATGCAGATTCGGGTGTCATCTGCAAAGGAAGACACGGTGCTGTGGCTGACATCCTTGTCTATGTCGGATATAAGGATGAGGAACAAGATGGGAGCGAGTACTGTGCCTTGTGGAACAGAGCTTTTCACCGTAGCTGCCTCGGACTTTACTCTGTTGACGACTACTCTCTGTGGAAATATAAACACAAATGCAGTATAAAGTGATCCTTTATTGACAACGTTTCACCCACGCAGTGGGCTTTTTCAAGTCACACACGGATCTACCTGGGGTTGGAAGGTACGGGAGTATTTATAGTTCAGAACGTTGAGGTCAGGTGAAGATTGCTGCATCAGATGATCTACCGGGTGGGGTTGTAGAGTCTTGGGTAGCTAGGCAGGGATATTGGACAAGTTGTGAGTAGACCTTCTGCAGTGTTCTATGTTCTTATGTGGGATAGCGATGAAGAAGTTTCTTGGCGAGTGGTTCAGCTATGTTATAGAAGCCATTGTTCTGGTTGAAATTGTTGGTTATAGAGATAAACGATGATTCCAGGATTCTTCTGTATTGAGTGTTGTCTTCTGTGGCTATAAGTCTTGAGTTTCTGTAGTTAATTAAATGGTTGTGTGAATTGCGATGTTGTACACAGGCATTCCTTGTATCGTCAGTCCTGCTTGCATATTGGTGTTCTGAAATACGTGTTTGGAGGTCTCTTGATGTTTCGACTACTCTCTGTGTTCTGTTAGTGAGGAAATTATAGATCCATCGACCGACTTTTCCTGTTATTCCTTTAGCACGCATTTTTTGCGCTATTACGCCATGGTCACACTTGTCGAAGGCTTTTGCAAAGTCTGTATATATTACATCTGCATTCTTTTTGTCTTCTAGTGCATTTAGGACCTTGTCGTAGTGGTCCATAGTTGAGACAGACAGGAGCGACCTGTTCTAAACCCATTTGCCCTGGGTTGTGTAACTGATGGGTTTCTAGATGCGTGGTGATCTTGCTTCTTAGGACCCTTTCAAAGATTTTTATGATATGGGATGTTAGTGCTATTGTCTGTAGTTCTTTGCTGTTGCTTTACTGCCACCCTTTGTGGAGTGGGGCTATGTCTGTTGTTTTTAGTAACTGTGGGACGACCACCGTGTCCAGCTCCCTCTCCATAGGATGGAAAAGGCTCGTGATAGGGCTTCTTGTAGTTCTTGATGAACACAGAGTTTCCATGAGTCTGGCCCTGGGGCAGAGTGCATGGGCATGTCATTTATCGCCTGTTCGAAGTCATTTGGCGTCAGGATAACATCGGATAGGCTTGTGTTTAATCAAATTTTGTGGCTCTCTCATAAAAAATTCATTTTGATCTTCGACTCTCAGTCTGGTTAGCGGCTTGCTAAAAACTGAGTCATATTGGGACTTGAGTAGCTCACTCATTTCCTTGCTGTCATCTGTGTAGGCCCATCTTGTTTAAGTAGGGGCCCAATACTGGACGTTGTTCCGATTTTGATTTGGCATAGGAGAAGAAATACTTTGGGTTTCTTTCGATTTCATTTATGGCTTTTAGTTCTTCCCGCGATTCCGACTCCTAAAGGATTCTTTTAGCTTAAGTTCGATGCTTGCTGTTTCTCTGACCAGTGTCTCCCTACGCATTTCAGATATATTGACCTCTTTTAGCCGCTCTGTTATTCTTTTCCGTCGCCTGTAAAGGGAGCGCCTGTCTCTTTCTGTTTTACATCTACTCCTCCTTTTTCTTAGAGGAATAAGCCTTGTGCATACATCGAGTGCCACCGAGTTAATCTGTTCTAGGCATAAGTTGGGGTCTGTGTGCTTAGTATATCTTCCCAGCTTATATCGGTTAGGACTTGGTTTACTTGGTCCCACTTTATGTTTTTGTTATTGAAGTTGAATTTGGTGAATGCTCCCTCGTGACTAATCTCATTATGTCGGTCTGGGGCTCCGCGCATACATGACTGAACCTCAATTATGTTGTGATCTGAGTATATTGTTTTTGATATGGTTATATTTCTTATCAGATCATCATTGTTAGTGAAGATGAGGTCTAGTGTATTCTCCAGTCTAGTAGGCTCTATTATTTGCTGGTTTTAAATTGAATTTTGTGCAGAGTTTAAAAGCTCGCGTGAGTGTGAGTTTTCATCAGAGCTGCCTCCTGGTGTTATTACTGCAACAATATTATTTGCTATATTCCTCCATTTTAGGTGCCTTAAGTTTGAAATCCCCCGGGAGCAAGATGGGGGGTGCAGGAGCGGAAGGTTTTCCAGACAGTGGTCAATTTTTTAACAGCTTTCCCTGGAATTGTGGGAGTTTGCTCCGGGGGCTTGTGGGATATCAAAATTGACTGGGTTTTTGGGGTTCTCGACCTTTACGCAAAATTCCACAAATCATTTGAGGCATTTAGCATTTTCTGGCAAAAAAAGTGACTCTGCAATTTTCACCAAACCCCCCCCCCTTTTGCCTTTTCACTCTGCACATTGTATAGGTTGTAACCTGGGATCCTATTTCGTTGTCCAAGTGATCCTTTATGTGGGTCTCGTGAAACCCGCGAACATTCCCTTTGCCTCTAAGCTCCACGGATGAAAGGTATTTTGTTGTTTTTTTGCGGTTTAGCCCCTGTATTTTTGCAAAGAAGAATGTTATCGGACTGGTGGATTGTTGGTACTGGGGGGGGGGGAAATTTTTTCCGGCATTAGTTCTGTATTGTTGGTTTGGGTGGGGCCTCGACTGGGGTTTCCCCACTCCGGAATGACGGTTTTGGTGTACGATTTCTGCCATTTCCTGCCAGTTTTTTTTCCTTCCTGGCACTAAAAAACCTTCCTTTGATGGCCCGTGGCTACCCGGTTTTCCCTGGCCGGGGTGTTTGTTCTTTTTTTTCCCCTTTAGATGGTATGCCTGGCAATTTAAGTTATCACAGTCTTTCCGTACTGAAGGGTACCAGTTCGGGTTAAAAGTTTTCAGGAAGGAGTTTGCATTTTCCTGTTTTCATTGGGCGGATTTCCTGGGTGGTCAAGTTGCACTCCCCTCTTTTTTTTCCGATTCCCTGCGAGGATACCGAGTCATGTTGTGCACAGGGTTGGTTTTTCCCTTTGCCTTGGGTTTCTGTGACGTATTCCCCGTTGGTGCATGTTTCCCTTCTTTTTCTATCCTCCCAGCCCAAAAATGGGGCTCCCCCAGTTTTTTTTTGGTATATATCCTCATATTGCTGTGGGTCCTCTTTTTTGCTATTTCGCGGTATTCTAGTTGCAATATTGGTTTTTTTTCTTTGACTACACTTTTTCCTACTAGGCTCCTGTCCCCTTGAGGTCATTTATAGTATTCCTCCGGGTTTAAAATTCCGACTACCTGGCAAAATCCCAGCTTCCCCTTACTGTCTCCAGGACGCATCCCCACTTCCCCTTTCGCTCCCGGACGATCTCCAGCTTCCCCATTACTGCTCCAGGACAGCACTCCAGCTTACCTTTACTGCTCCAGGACAGCACCCCAGTTTTCCATTACGTCTCCCAGGACAGCACTATCAGCCCCCTTTTACTGCTCGGGACATCATCTCCAGCCTTACTTTTCTGACAAATGGCCATATAAAGGGGATACCATCAGCCCACTTTTTTTTCCCATTGTTGTAAAAAGCTTCCGGGTTTTCTATGAAAGCAGCTTTGATTTTGACCTCTTTTAATACCCTTGTGATTTTGTCCACAGTTTTATTCTTTTGGGCATTCCCAAAAAACCTTTCCCCTTTTTTAAATTTGCTTGTACTATCTTGGTATCTCCCAAAAGGGGGGGTAACCAATTTCCACAGAAATGACAATTTATGCTGTGGAAGCCCGTTTTTTTTGACTGCCCACAATACACCAGCTTCATAATGTTTTGAATGGTTGATTTACTGCAATTTACAGCAACCTCTTAAATTTTTCTATTAATAACCTCTAGGTGGTGCACCGAAACCGTTTTAAAACCCAGCCCGGGTTGGGACCTAAAAGGGTTGGGACTAAGGGTTGGGACCAGTGGGGTTTCGGACCAGCAAGGGTTCGGACCGTCTATCTGTTTGATCATGGGTCACTTTTAAAACCATACTGGTCGGTGATTTGAGCTAACACTAAAGGATCTACGGAAATTTTTTCCCGAGAAAATATGGTTTTGATTGATAAAAAAGTATAACTTGCGTGTTGAAGAGCCGGTGACTGTGGCCCCCTAAAAGACAAACCGGTCGGCCTCCACCCTTGTTTATCAATCGCTGTATCTAGGATCCTGGAGAGCGAAACGTTGCCACAGAAGAATTTCTTACTAGTTGAACATGTGTACTGATACCTAACATATTGTAGGTAGTTCTAGCAACATTATTGAATATGATAATAATATACAGTACCGACATGTTGATAAGTAAGACACTTGTGCAACAGTTAGGTGTATTTATTCCGAAACGTTTCGCCTACACAGTAGTCTTTTTCAGGTTGAGGGACTGACCACCTCAGAACTACGTCTTCAAGGGTATGCATTGATTACATCGTCTTCATAACTCTTCTGTACATGACTGAAGAAGTTGTGTACGAATGGTATATAATACCGACAAGATGAGAGTACACAACTTGTCAGACACTGCAACATCATGGAATCTTAATTCTGAGGACATGTACATAACCTTCACGACTACGACAACTACTACTACAACTAACCCATCTCTTTGGGAAGGACCTACTTCCACTGGGGAATCCCGCCTACCAGTGAATTTGCCCTCGTCTGCTTCACCTGACGTTACTATATAAGCGCCAGGATTCTTTCTTCTGCTTCAGAATCTCCACGACTATGGTGCTGTTCGCACCTA
Organism: Cherax quadricarinatus; assembly: GCF_026875155.1. NCBI lineage: Eukaryota > Metazoa > Arthropoda > Malacostraca > Decapoda > Parastacidae > Cherax > Cherax quadricarinatus. Next base: position 13,762 of record NW_026508667.1, read on the forward strand.
CTCCTAGGTTGAGGGACTGATTACCTCATCTTCTGTACATAGTTCTACTGTCTTCAAGTTATGTCCTAGAATTTGTATTGATAAAGCCACTGGATGGCGAAACGTCTACAATAAAGATACCCAGATGTTGCACATGTGTCTTACTCTCATGACTGAAGAAGCCTACTGTGTAGACGAAACGTTTCACAATAAAGATACCTAACTGTTGCAGTCAGCCTTACTTATCAGCACCATTACTACTACTGAGTTATTCTCTCAATACCCGATACCGCGATGAACTTGTATATGTGATAAATGGTTTTGAAAACAGTCAAGATTGAGACACTTATGCAATATCTGGGAATCTTTATTAAGGAAACGTTTCGCCTCCTGCTTCGACTCACCTGTCTACAGTATATAAGCCACTTCGGCTATATGCTGTGCTTTCTACAAGACTGATAGACTGAGCACATCGATTCCAGGCTGAGGGACTGATTACCTCAAATTCCTCCTCTTCTTACCCCTCTCTGCTTTGTGTTGGACTGATGAAGCCACTGTGTGGCGAAACGTTTCCTTAATAAAGATTCCCATATGTTGCATAAGTGTCTCAATCTTTAACTTGCATATATTGGAAATAAATGGTATAAAATACCCAGACGATGGAAAAATATACACCAATACAGTATAGTGACGTGGAGTCAGGTGGAGAATGCTAATCAGAGGTTGGATCTGAGAAAGGCCTGCAAGAATAGGCAAGTAGGTTTGTTGCTATGTAGAATAATCATGAGAAAGTTTCCTGGTAAGGGGTTCAGTAATAATAATAATAATAATAATAATAATAATAATAATAATAATAATAATAATAATAATGATGTCTTTATTTCTACCAGTACATGTACAAGGTATACAGACCATAGTTGACATCAGTGACATACTACTATATAGAAAGCCCCTTGTTATGCTGGGCATTTCCTGCAAATTCGGTCAATTTTGTCCCCAGGATGTGACTCACATTAGTCCTAACTAGGTTAGGGCACTGGCTTAAGCCGGTAGGAGACTTGGACCTTCCTCGCATGGGCCAGTAGACCTGCTGCAGCGTTCATTCTCTCTTATGTTTTTAACTAATACTCGAGTACTTATTTTACTGTTAGGTGAACATGGACAGCAGGTGTCTTAAGGAAACACATCTTAATGTTTCCACCCGTACCAGGGATTGAACCACGGGCCTCAGTGTGTGAGCTGAATTGGATATATAGATGAGTGATGATTCCAAGATCCTACGAAACTGAGTACAGGTACAGGTAGGTTGGCCGGACGGGTTCTGATCGAGTCTTCTCCATGTGGTGACTCAGCAGTGGCTCCCCCATAGGGGGGAGTGTCATAATGTTTTTATCGAGGCGGCGGGTGACAGGCGATGATCAGCAGCAACGTCCTCAGGTTCTTGACTGCAAGATACAGAAGGTGTGCTGCCTTGTCATTCCTTCAGCTTGGGTTCATGACCTCAGCGCATATTGTCGAGCGACGAAGAAGGGAGCTGTGTGCCCACTCAGCTGGACTCACGAAATCGTAATGACACGATTGCAAACAAACCATTCCACGGGTGGGGATAGAATCCGCGATCAGAGAGTCTCAAAACTCTTATTGTGGCTAGCTGGTCCACTGGCTAACGCGACGGTCTGGAGTTTTGAGACTCTCTGATCGCGGGTTCTATCCCCACCCGTGGTATGGTTTGTTTCACCTGCTGGACTCTCCTGCAACGACGCCCCTACGCAACCGCCTCCTCCCACAACACTGTCGAACAGACCCGGAAGGATGAGGATAGTCAAGCTTAAAAAATATTTGTTCGATGAAAGAGCATTCTTCCTCAAGGAATTCATTCACTATTACAAATTAGGAGGGCATGAAGGAAGAAGCCTATGATTACGTCACGTTTACTTTTGGTGTCGTGGTGAGAGAAGAGATCATGTTGTTGGTAGACTTTAAAAGGAAGTTCGTAGTCAGCTTCGCAGAGAAGAACATCAGGGAAAGAAAGAACGTCGTCGATTTCTTCTAGCATAAACTGGACTGAGGGGCTGAGTGCCCGACCTGGTTGAGTTTGTGCTGGAAAGCAGGAACGTTGAAGCATCTGGAATCATTTTTGCCCCCGTTGTCGTTGTTCAAGATTAAGACACCACCTCCTTTATCCTCGGTGTTGACTTTGATGTTTGTGTCTTCTACTAAAGTTTTAAGTACAGTGATGTAACGTCGAGGTAGGACTGGGGAGCTGTGTTGAGATGACGAATGAAATAATGTGTTGCAGATAGTCTTTTTGAAAGTCGGAGTCATTGTGTCTGTAATTTTTAGCGATGAAGTGGAGGTCTTGTTCCGGTTTCGCGATTCCTATAGCAAATTTGAGGCTTAAGCTGAGGGCTTCGGTTTCTGTACTCGACAGGTTCACTCGGAAACTCCAAGCTCTGCGAAAACCGTCAGTGGAAAAAACTGGAAAAACCTGAAATTATTTAAAATCTTTCATCTCGTCCACTGTCGAGTACAGAAACTGAAGCCCTCAGCTTAAGCCTCAAATTTGCTACAGATCACGAAACCAAAACAAGACCTGCACTTCATCTCTAAAATCTACAGACAAACCACGATGAACACAGCTTCTCGTTCGATCAGCGAAGCATTTAGCTCTATTTGCTGACGAAAATAAAAGGTATCAAAAAAAAAAAAACAGATATCTGTAGTGGTACTGTGTCTGTATAATGCGGACGTTCATGAGTCACTTCTCAGTTTGATAACAGCAGATGCTCTGGATGAAAATTCTCTCCGATACACAGATAAAAACATGTGTATTGGACAGTGCTGCTGTAGTGTCAGGCTGTGCTGCTGTAGTGTCAGGCTGTGCTGCTGTAGTGTCAGGCTGTGCTGCTGTAGTGTCAGGCTGTGCTGCTGTAGTGTCAGGCTGTGCTGCTGTAGTGTCAGGCTGTGCTGCTGTAGTGTCAGGCTGTAGGAGTTCAGAAAAGAAGTTCTACAAACGTTGTATGTTCACTGTTTCGTTCACAGGTTAAACTGAACATTAGCTGACTGTTTACCTACCTGGAGTTTACCTGGAGAGAGTTCCGGGGGTCAACGCCCCCGCGGCCCGGTCTGTGACCAGGCCTCCTTAGGTCAGTGTCCCAGGATGCGACCCACACCAGTCGACTAACACCCAGGTACCCATTTTACTGATGGGGAACATAGACAACAGGTGGAAAGAAACACGTCCAATGTTTCTACTCTGGCTGGGAATCGAACCCAGGCCCTCGCCGTGTGGAGCGAGAGCGTTAACCACCAGGCCACCAGAGCCCCCCTGTGTGTACAACATTCAGACAGTGGCCGAGTTCTTTGTCATAATCCAGAAATTGTACAATTTTGGGGGGATCAGTTGTGCACATGTTCATGAAAAGAAAGAGGCGCTAATTTTTCAAAACATCTAATAAAATTAAAGAAGACTATACATAAGATGGTCCCGTCGAGACACTGTTTATTCTGCAGTCACATTAACATTATCAACAATTTCTACAATCCTACTAGACTTTATTAACACTTCAAAATGCACATAGAAGGGCACTATACACTCTCATTAATGTCATATATAATTACTCTTACAAGACACCTGATGTCCCTGTTCACCTGGGAGTAAAATAGGTGCCTGGGTGCTAGTGACTGGTGTATACCTGGAGAGTGTTTCGGGGGTTAACGCCCCCGCGGCACGGTCTGAGACCAGGCCTCGTGGTGGATCAGGGCCTGATCAACCAGGCTGTTACTGGTGACCGCACATGAACTGACGTACGAACCACAGCCCGACTGGTCAGGTACTGACTTTAGGTGCCTGTGTCAAGTGCCTTCTTGAAGACAGTCAGGGGTATATTGGTAATTCCCCTTATGTATGCTGGGAGGCAGTTGAACAGTCTTGGGTCCCTGACACTTATTGTGTTGTCTCTCAGTGTACTCGTGGCGCCCCTGCTTTTCATTGGAGGAATGTTGCATCTCCTGCCCAGTGTTTTGCTTTCATAGGGAGTGACTTTCGTGTGCAAGTTTAGTTCTAATCCCTCTAGGATTTTCCAAGTGTATATTATCGAGAACCAAAACCTGGCCATTGTGGTTGTATACAAGCCTCCGGATGCAACTTCCCAACAATTCCAGGAACAGCTTTTGAAAATTGATCACTGTCTGGAAAATCTTCCAGCTCCTGCCCTCAACCACCATCTTACTCCTGGGGGATTTCAACCTAAGCTACCTAAAATGGAGGAATGTAGCAAATAATGTTGCAGCAGAGATAACCCCCGGAGGCAGCTCAGATGAAAACTCGCACATAAACGAGCTTTTAAATCTCTGCACCAAATTCACCTTAAACCAGCAAATAATAGAGCCTACAAGATTGGAGAATATGCTGGACCTCATCTTCACTAACAATGATGATCTCATACGAAATGTTATCATATCAAAAACAATATACTCAGATCATAACATAATAGAGGTTGAGACATGTATGTGAGGGACCCCAGACCGACTAAATGTGATCAGTCACGAGGAAACCTTCACCAAATTCAACTTCATAAGGTGGGACCAAGCAAACAAAGTCCTAAATGATATAAACTGGAAAGATATTCTAAGAAACACGGATCCTACCCTATGTCTAGAACAAATTAACTCTGTGGCAGTCGAGGTATGCTCAAGGCATATTCCTTTAAGGAAAAGGAGATGTAAACTAGAAAGAGAAAGGCGTTCCCTATACAGACGAAGGCAAAGGATAACAGAGCGGCCAAAAGAGACTAATATATCTGTAATACGTAGGGAGATACTGGTCAGAGAAATAAAAAACATCGAACTAAAGGTAAAGGAATTTTACAGGAGTTATATACGTGGGTAGAATTAAAAGCTATAAATGAAATTGAAAGAAACCCAAAATATTTCCTTTCTTATGCCAAATCAAAGTCGAGAACAACGTCCAGTATTGGGCCCCTACTTAAACGAGATGGGTCCTACACAGATGACAGCAAGGAAATGAGTGAGCTACTCAAGTCCCAGTATGACTCGGTTTTTAGCGAGCCACTAACCAGACTGAGAATCGATGACCTAAATGAATTTTTTATGAGAGACAGAATTTGGTAGACTCGAACTTATCTGATGTTATCTTGACGCCAAATGACTTCGAAAAGGCGATACATGACATGCCCATGCACTCTGTCCCAGGCCCAGACTCATGGAACTCCGTGTTCATCAAGAACTGCAAGAAGCCCCTATCATGTGCTTTTAACATCCTATGGAGAAGGAGCATGGACACAGAGGTCGTCCCACAGCTGTTAAAAAAACAGACATAGCCCCACTCCTCAAAGGTGGCAGTAAAGCAATAGCAAAGAACTACAGACCGTTAGCGTTAACGTCCCACATCATAAAAATCTTTGAAAGGGTTCTAAGAAGCAAGATCGCTGCCCATTTAGATACCCATCAGTTACACAACCCAGGGCAACACTGGTTTAGAGCAAGTCGCTCCTGTCTGTCCCAACTACTGGACCACTATGACAAGGGCCTAGAAGTTAAACAAAACGCAGATGCAGTATACACAGACTTTGCAAAAGCCTTCGACAAGTGTGACCATGGTGTAATAGCGCACAAAATGCGTGATGAAGGAATAACAGGAAAAGCTGGTAGATGGATCTATAATTTCCTAACAAACAGAACACAAAGAGTAGTAGGCGGCTACGATGAAAAGCTCTGTTCCACAAGGCACAGTACACGCCCCTATCTTGTTCTTCATCCTCATATCTGACATAGACATGGATGCAGATGACATCCGAATTTGCATGACAATGTACCCCACTGAAGACACTGCAAGACTCTAGGCAGACATCAACCAAATCTTTAAATGGGCCGCAGAACAGAATATGAAGTTCAGTGATGAGAAATTTCAACTACTCCGATATGGAAAACGTGAGAAAATTAAAACTATATCGGATTATAAAACAAATTCCAACTACACAATAGAGCGAGAAACTAATGTAAAAGACCTGGGAGTGATCATGTCAGAGGATCTCACCTTCAAAGACCATAACAGTGTATCAATCGCATCTGCTAGAAAAATGACAGGATGGATAATAAGAACCTTCAAAACTAGGGATGCCAAACCCATGAGGACACTCTTCAGGTCACTTGTTCTATCTAGGCTGGAATATTGCTGCACACTAACAGCACCGTTCAGGGCAGGTGAAATTGCTGACCTAGAAAATGTACAGAGAACCTTCACGGCGCGCATAACGGAGATAAAACACCTCAATTACTGGGAGCGCTTGAAGTTCCTAAACTTGTACTACCTAGAACGCAGGTGGGAGAGATACATGATTATATACACTTGGAAAATCCTAGAGGGATTAGCACCAAACTTACACAAGAAAATCACTCTGTATGAAAGCAAAAGACTCGGCAGACGATGCAACATCCCCGCAGTGAAAAGCAGGGGTGTCACTAGCACGATAAGAGACAACACAATAAGTGTCAGGGGCCCAAGACTGTTCAATTGCCTCCCAGCATGCATAAGGGGGATTACCAATAGACCCCTGACTGTCTTCAAGAAGGCGCTGGACAGGCATCTAAAGTCAGTACCTCGCTGTGGTTCGTACGTTGGGTTGCGTGCGGCCAACAGCAACAGCCCGGTTGATCAGGCTCTGATCCTCCATGAGGTCTGGTCACAGACCGGGCCGCGGGAGCGTTGACCCCCGAAATCCTCTCCTGGTATACTGCAGATATGTGGAATCCTGGGACAAAATTGACCTAATTTGCGGGAAATGTTCAGCATCACAAGCGACTTTCTATATATTATTATTATTATTATTATTATTATTATTATTATTATTATTATTATTATTATTAAAGATTCGCCGGTGTTCTGGCGGCCCGGGCCTTGTCCAAGTGGTGGCCCGGCCTTGACTCCCTCTTTAGGGAGTGTCTGAGACCTAAGTCTCCCATGGGAGGAGGCACAAGTACCTCCTCATCTTTGGGACCAACTGTCCCCAGGCCTAGCCACAAGCTAGGCCTCTCTGGTCTGCCATCCCCGCCCCAAGGGGACTAATGGGAATGACAGTCTTGTGAGCTGAAAGCTCGGGCTCAGGCACCTACCCTGCCCTAGAAGGGCTGGGCATGGTGTCGATCTTTTTGAATTGAATTGAATTATTATTATTATTATTATTATTATTATTATTATTATTATTATTATTATTATTATTATTATTATTATTATTATTATTATTATACTGCATATAACTGAGTCACTGTCTGACCACCTTCAGTCCCTTCACCTCCAGCTGCCTTCTAATGTTAATCTTGTTAAGTCACTCCTAGCAGATTACTTCTCAGGAATTCTGCACACATACTGTCTTGTCAGACTGGTTAGTCAACGAATTAAGAAGGCGATATTCAAACAAATCACGTAACATACTGAAGGTTCAAACAACTCAGGTAACATACTGAAGGTTCAAACAAGGTAATATACTGAAGGTTCAAACAACTCAGGTAACATACTGAAGGTTCAAACAACTCAGGTAACATACTAAGGGTTCAAACAAGGTAATATATTGAAGGTTCAAACAACTCAGGTAAAATACTAAGGGTTCAAACAAGGTAATATACTGAAGGTTCAAACAACTCAGGTAACATACTGAAGGTTCAAACAACTCAGGTAACATACTGAGGGTTCAAACAAGGTAATATACTGAAGGTTCAAACAACTCACGTAATATACTGAAGGTTCAAACAACTCAGGTAACATACTGAAGGTTCAAACAACTCAGGTAACATACTGAGGGTTCAAACAAGGTAATATACTGAAGGTTCAAACAAGGCAATATACTGAAGGTTCAAACAAGGCAATATACTGAAGGTTCAAACAACTCAGGTAACATACTGAGGGTTCAAACAAGGTAATATACTGAAGGTTCAAACAAGGTAATATACTGAAGGTTCAAACAACTCACGTAATATACTGAAGGTTCAAACAACTCAGGTAACATACTGAAGGTTCAAACAAGGTAATATACTGAAGGTTCAAACAACTCAGGTAATATACTGAGGGTTCAAACAAGGTAATATACTGAAGGTTCAAACAACTCAGGTAACATACTAAGGGTTCAAACAACTCAGGTAACATACTGAAGGTTCAAACAACTCAGGTAATATACTGAGGGTTCAAACAAGGTAATATACTGAAGGTTCAAACAACTCAGGTAACATACTGAAGGTTCAAACAAGGTAATATACTGAAGGTTCAAACAAGGCAATATACTGAAGGTTCAAACAAGGCAATATACTGAAGGTTCAAACAGCTCAGGTAACATACTGAGGGTTCAAACAAGGTAATATACTGAAGGTTCAAACAAGGTAATATACTGAAGGTTCAAACAACTCACGTAATATACTGAAGGTTCAAACAACTCAGGTAACATACTGAAGGTTCAAACAAGGTAATATACTGAAGGTTCAAACAACTCACGTAATATACTGAAGGTTCAAACAACTCAGGTAACATACTGAAGGTTCAAACAAGGTAATAAAACTGAAGGTTCAAACAACTCAGGTAATATACTGAGGGTTCAAACAAGGTAATATACTGAAGGTTCAAACAACTCAGGTAACATACTGAAGGTTCAAACAACTCAGGTAATATACTGAGGGTTCAAACAAGGTAATATACTGAAGGTTCAAACAACTCAGGTAACATACTGAAGGTTCAAACAAGGTAATATACTGAAGGTTCAAACAACTCAGGTAATATACTGAGGGTTCAAACAAGGTAATATACTGAAGGTTCAAACAACTCAGGTAACATACTGAAGGTTCAAACAAGGTAATATACTGAAGGTTCAAACAACTCAGGTAACATACTGAAGGTTCAGACAAGGTAATATACTGAAGGTTCAAACAACTCAGGTAACATACTGAAGGTTCAAACAACTCAGGTAACATACTGAAGGTTCAAACAACTCAGGTAACATACTGAAGGTTCAAACAACTCAGGTAACATACTGAGGGTTCAAACAAGGTAATATACTGAAGGTTCAAACAACTCAGGTAACATACTGAAGGTTCAAACAAGGTAATATACTGAAGGTTCAAACAACTCAGGTAACATACTGAAGGTTCAAACAAGGTAATATACTGAAGGTTCAAACAACTCAGGTAACATACTGAAGGTTCAAACAACTCAGGTAACATACTGAAGGTTCAAACAACTCAGGTAACATACTGAGGGTTCAAACAAGGTAATATACTGAAGGTTCAAACAACTCAGGTAACATACTGAAGGTTCAAACAACTCAGGTAATATACTGAAGGTTCAAACAACTCAGGTAACATACTGAAGGTTCAAACAAGGTAATATACTGAAGGTTCAAACAAGGTAATATACTGAAGGTTCAAACAAGGTAATATACTGAAGGTTCAAACAAGGTAATATACTGAAGGTTCAAACAAGGTAATATACTGAAGGTTCAAACAAGGTAATATACTGAAGGTTCAAACAACTCAGGTAACATACTGAAGGTTCAAACAACTCAGGTAACATACTGAAGGTTCAAACAAGGTAATATACTGAAGGTTCAAACAACTCAGGTAACATACTGAAGGTTCAAACAACTCAGGTAATATACTGAAGGTTCAAACAAGGTAATATACTGAAGGTTCAAACAACTCAGGTAACATACTGAAGGTTCAAACAACTCAGGTAACATACTGAAGGTTCAAACAACTCAGGTAACATACTGAAGGTTCAAACAAGGTAATATACTGAAGGGTTTAAACCAAATCAGGTAACATACTTTAAGGTTCAAACAACTCAGGGAATATACTGAGGTTCAACAAGGTAATATACTGAAGGTTTCAAACAACTCAAGTAATATGCTGAAGGTTCAAAAAAAGGTAATATACTGAAGGTTCAAACAACTCAGGTAACATACTGAAGGTTCAACAACTCAGGGAACATACTGAGGGTTCAAACAAAGGGAATATACTGAGGTTCAAACAACTCAAGTAATATGCTGAAGGTTCAACAAAGGTAATAAACTGAAGGTTTTAAACAACTCAGGTAACATACTGAAGGTTCAAACAACCAGTAATATACTAAGGTTCAAACAACTCAGGTAACATACCCGAAGGTTCAAACAACTCAGGTAACATACTGAAGGTTCAAACAAGGTAATATACTGAAGGTTCAAACAACTCAGGTAACATACTGAAGGTTCAAACAACTCAGGTAACATACTCAAGGTTCAAACAAGGTATTATACTGAAGGTTCAAACAACTCAGGTAACATAAATCAAGGTTTTTAAACAACTCAGGGAACATACTCAAGGTTCAAACAAGGTAATATACTGAAGGTTCAAACAACTCAGGTAACATACTGACAGTTCAAACACGGTAACATACTAAAGGTTCAAACAAGGTAACATACTGAAGGTTCAAACAAGGTAACATACTGACAGTTCAAACAAGGTAACATACTAAAGGTTCAAACAAGGTAACATACTGAAGGTTCAAACAAGGTAACATACTAAAGGTTCAAACAAGGTAACATACTGAAGGTTCAAACAAGGTAACATACTGAAGGTTCAAACACGGTAACATACTAAAGGTTCAAACAAGGTAACATACTGAAGGTTCAAACAAGGTAACATACTAAAGGTTCAAACAAGGTAACATACTGAAGGTTCATCAGCACTAAATTCTGAAGAAGCGTCATTTTTGGAGAATCTTGTTCACGCTGTCACAACTTCACTTGAATTTACTACTATGATAGTAAGACACGTGTGTAACACTTAGGTATCTTTATTCTGAAACCTTTCAGCTACACAGTAGACTTCTTCAGTCGAGTACAGAGGCAGCAGAAGCAGTAGATATGTAAAGACGATATAATCAGTCCATCTCCTTTAAGCCTGAATACCTTCCAGTCCCCCCACAGACGCACCCCATGATTATAATAATAATAATAATAATAATAATAATAATAATAATAATAATGTAGTGCTGTATCTTCAGGTGTTGTTTAACCAGACGGCGACACTACAGTACCTGGAGTACTCTGACCACCTGCCTGACTTAACCGGTTTCACCTTACATTACTGGCTTCACCTACTGCAACCCTCCAGCCTCGCCTGCCCCTTCACCTACTACAGTAAGTCATGATAAAGATATATATATATATATATATATATATATATATATATATAATATATAATATATTATATATATAATATATATATATGTATGATGTAATATGACTGTCGTCACTTTCTAGACTGAGGTCAAGAATGTACATTTCAGCTTTAGGTAATGTGTACGAATTAATGTACACTGATGTGTGTATCTCTGTGTATTTACATTGACGGTATTAGGTATATATTTACTAAATGTTTACGTTAATCCCTATTTTAACTATTAAGTTATTCTTGTCATGTGGTGTATGAGTGATATGTAATCTTAATGACCCTCGTGTAGCCAATAGACTTTAAATATACTAATAGACATATGGCACCTTCTACTCCAATAGATGAGGCAGATGACACCTATGTACAGGTGTTGATCGTGTCCTCGGGGGTGAACACGTGGTCGTGGGTGTTGCAGATCAACGACGTGGTTGTGAGTCTCGTCCAGTCCCCTGTGAACCTGATAGGCAAGTGGCACCACGTTCTTCATTCCTGGCACTCTGGCACCGGTAGCTGGAGTGTGTACCTGGACGGACGTCTGGTGGATAGTAGTGTCAACACCCAGGTGAGTCAAGCAGATGCTGCTGAAGAGGACCCCAGAAGGGGGTCGAAACATACAGATCAATTAATCTCCTGAGTTTCAGTTTATTGTGGCAACGTAACGGCTTGACAAAGTTCCTGGAGAGCGAAACGTTGCCACAATAACGTCACATTAGTTACATCTGTGTCCATTTACCTAGCATTTTGTTGGTAATTCTACCATTATAATTAAACATATATTTGCATAAAGCTTTCCTTGTGATGTATCAAAACGTCTGAATATTAACTGACTTAATATAGCTTGACACGAAGCAAAACATTGGTACAGTAAACATTTAGACAGCATGTATGTTGCACTCCATCCTGTCAACATCTTGCCCTTGTATTCAGAGATGTTGCCGATAGTGGTTGTGTTAATGGTGGATTATCCTTGGTTAATAGGTCCTCCGGGTATATTATCCTACGATAATGATTTCAGGTAAACTGAACACAAAGTTAGATAGTAAAGAACACGATATCCAGCCTTAAAAACGCAAAAAAAAAAAGACAAAAGATGAGTGTTCCAAGGGTCTTTCCTGGCATCGTTACTGCTTCCCATTTTCACCTCTGACAGAGAAAACAGTATACAGATAACCCTCACAAAGCTCATGACGATGTTTCTGGCTGACCTGGACCACTGACAGGTGGTCATCTCCTCTATAATATGTGCAAGTTAGATGCGTATTGTTCCAGTCACTGTATTGTGTCCCAAAAATTTAGGTCCGCCACAGTCAGTGGCGGACCTATATTTTGGGGGGCCCTAAGCTTGAACTGTATGGGGGCCCCTTCGCAACCCCTACTTATACAGTAGTAGACCCAAAATTTTTAAACTAAGTAGATTAAAGTGGCTTCTGGGGCCCCTCTGGGATTAGGGGCCCTGAGGCTTAAGCTTCATTAGTTTCAGAGTAGATTCGCCCCTGGCCACAGCGTTGTATTATATGTGTGGTGTTATTACACAGACGAAGGGGTTGGTAGTGAGCGGAGGTGGTCGAGCGTTCTCAGGTCACCGTCAGAGAGTCATCAGGGGCAGCGACAAATGTGTTGACGGTGATGAAGGTCTCTATGGATGGCTCACACTGCTCTCCCTTGATACACGCGGGATAGAGGTATGTACACTAATAATACAATCATAAACATGTCAGTACGCTTCTGACAATACTAGTTATCTGAAGTCTACCTGGAGGGAGTTTTGGGGGTCAGCGCCCCCGCGCCACAGTCCAGGGCCAGGCCTCACTCTGAAAGTGTTTCTTTACTGGTCACCCTACCTCGGTGGGAGACGACCGAAGTGTTAGATACTACTAGTATTATTTCTACTACTACTACTACTATTTCTACTACTACTACTAGTACTACTACTACTACTACTAACTCTACTACTACTAGTACTACTACTACTACTACTACTAGTACTACTACTACTACTACTAGTACTACTACTACTACTAGTACTACTTCTACTACTACCATTACTACTAGTACTACTACTACTAGCACTACTACTACTACTAGTACTACTACTACTAGTACTACTACTACTACTAGTACTACTACTACTAGTACTACTACTACTAGTAGTAGTAGTACTACTACTAGTACTACTACTACTACTAGTACTACTACTACTAGTACTACTACTACTACTACTAGTACTACTACTACTTGTAGTAGTACTACTACTACTACTAGTACTACTACTACTACTAGTACTACTACTACTAGTACTACTACTACTAGCATTACTACTAGTACTACTACTACTAGTACTACTACTAGTACTACTAGTACTTCTACTACTACTACTACTAGTACTACTACTACAGTCTACTACTATACTACTACTATACTTACTAACTACTACTACTACTACAGTACTACTACTAGTACTAGTACTACTACTACTAGTACTACTAGTACTACTACTACTACTACTAGTACTACTACTACTACTAGTACTACTACTACTAGTACTACTACTACTAGTACTACTACTATACTACACTACTAGTACTACTACTAACTACTGCTACAGTACTACTACTATAGTACTACTATACTATACTACTACAGTACTACTAGTACTACTCTACTACTAGTACTACTACTACTACTGTATACTACTACTACTAGTACTACTACTACTAGTACTAAATACTACTACTACTACTGCTAGTGCTACTACTACTAAATGCTAGTACTATACTACAGAACTAGTAGTAATACTACTACTACACTATACTAGTACTACTACCTAGTACTACTACTACACTGCTAGTACTACTACTACTAGTACTACTAGTACTATACTACTACTACTACTACTAGTACTACTACTACTACTACTATACTAACTACTACTACTACTATATACTACTACTAGTATAACTACTACTAGTACTACTACTACTATACTACTACTACTACTAGTATACTACTAGTACTACTACTACTACTAGTACTACTACTACTACTACTAGCACACTAGTAACTACTATACTAGTACTACTACTATGCTAGTACTACTACTACTATTACTACTACTACTGCTAAATCTACTACTACTAGTACTACTACTATATAGTACTACTACTAGTACTACACTACTACTAGTACTACACTAGTAAATACTACTACTAGTACTAGTACTACAGTACTACTACTACTACTACTGCTATACTACTACTATGTCTACTACTACTAGCTACTACTACTACTACTAGTACTACTAAATACTACTAGTACTACTACTACTACTACTACTACTAAATAACTACTACTACTGCTATACTACTACTACATACTGCACTAACTACTCAGTACTACTACTACTACTAGTACTACTACTACTAAACTGCTAGTACTACTACCTACTACAGTACTACTACTAACTACTACTAGTACTACTACTACTACTACTACTACTAGTACTACTACTACTACTAGTTACTACTACTACTACTACTACTGCTACTAGTACTACTACTACTACTAGTACTACTACTACAATACTAGTACTACTACTACTAGTACTACTACGCTACTAGTACTACTACTACTATACTACTACTAGTACTACTACTACTACTAGTACTACTACTACTATAGTACTACTAGTACTACTACAGTGACTACTAGTACTACTACTAGATACTACTACTAGAGTACTACATACTACTACTAGTACTACTACTACTACTAAATACTACTAGTACTACTACTACTTCTAGTACTACTACTGCTACTAGTACTACTACTACTACTACTAGTACTACACTAACTACTACTAACATACTACTACTACTACTAGTACACTACTTTACTAGTACTAACTACTACTACTAGTACTACTACTACTACTACTACTAACTACTATTACTACTACTAGTACTACACTACTACTACTAGTACTACTACTACTACTAGTACTACTACTACTACTAGTAACACTACTACTACTACTACTATACTACTACCTAAATACTAGTACTACTACTAAATACTACTAAGTACTACTACTACTACTACTACTACTACTACTACAGTACTACTACTACTACTACTACTACAACATTACTACTACACTAGTACTACTACTACTACTAGTACTACTACTACTACTACTGTACACTACTACTACTACTTATACTACTAACTACTACTTAGTACTACTACTACTACTACTAGTACTACTACTACTACTACTAGTACTACTACTACTACTACTACTAGTACTACTACTACTACTACTACTACTAGTACTACTACTACTACTACTACTATACTACTAACTACTACTAGTACTACTACTACTACTACTACTAGTACTACTACATACTACTACTACTAACTAGTACTACTACTACTACTACTACTAGTAACTACTACTACTACTACTAGTACTACTACTACTACTACTACTACTAGTACTACTACTACTACTACTACTAGTACTACTACTACTACTACTAGTACTACTACTACTACTACTAGTACTACTACTACTACTACTACTACTAGTACTACTACTACTACTACTACTACTAGTAATAATGTCATTTTGTTATATTTTTCAGGAACGGGTTCATACATGAATCATAAAAAATCTTCTATATATTTATTTTCACTTTTTTAAATCTACCTACATTGACTATAACTATCAAATACGTCTGATATATGTAATAACAAATGGTCATGACTATGATAATGATATACAATACCGACAAGTTAATAAGTAAGACACATGCGCAACAGTTATTCCGAAACGTTTCGACTTCAGTCCAGTACAGAGGAGACAGCAGAAGAAGTAGAGATATAAAGACGATGTAATCAGTCTATCACCCTTGAGAATGTAGTTTTGAGGTGATCAGTCCCTCAGCCTGGAGATGAGTTTTGCTCCGTAGTCTGGAACACTGTTCCGGACTATAGTGGCTTTTTCATCACATAGAATCACAAAAAATATAAAACCCAGGGGAACATGGGTTTAGAGCAGGTCATTCCTGTCTTTCACACTTGCAGGACCACTGGCATGGTCCTGGATGCACTGGAAAACAAGCTAAATGTTGACGTAGTGAACACTGATTTGCAAAAGTCTTCAACAAGTGACCCATATGCTGTAACGCACAAAATGCGTGCAAAAAAATAATTGAAAAAGTGGGCGGATGGATATTTAACTTTCTGGAGAGTATTAATGAACAAAATGAAATCGTGGGTTGCCACAAGGAAAAGTTGTGCCCCAAGGCATTGTATTCACTCCACATCTGTTTCTCATCTTATATTCGACGCGAAGAGAGGCATAAATCTAAGCACTATACCATCCTTGACAGACGATACTAGAATTTGTATGCAAGTGACATTCATTAAGGAACTAAGCCTACGAACTAGGCTCCAAAAGGGGCCTGGTTTCTAGGCCTTTTGTTTGTAGCTCTTACGCTACTGTCCACAGGATAGATATGGGGTGCATAGTAAACTAGCCACTTGGGCGGCAAAATCTAAAAATCTTTAAGGACACACTAACCTCCAAGGTGATATAATCAAGTCTTCCAGTAGGCCACTGACAGCAATATGATGTTTAACGAGAACGCATTTCTCTGCTGTGGAGAAGTGGAAGAAACGAAGTCTGGAATGGAGTACAAGAAAAACTCATACAAATGTTCAAGAAGTACAAGAAGCGTAATATCAAAAAATATGGAAGTATTGTTTCAAGATCTCACATTCAAGAATCACAAGTCTAATATCACAACTACGAGGAAAATGATAGTCTGGAAAACAAGAACTTTTTAAACAAGAGTTGCTAAGTCAATAATATTCTTCAGAGATCTTCTCTGTAGGCAGCAATATTGATGTATACTAACAGCTTCTCTTAGTTTAGGCGAAACTACAGACTGGGAACATACAAAGAATCTTCACTACTCGTATAAATCAAGTCAGTCTTGTTCTGTAAGTTACTTTTCTTTATTCACGTCAGTAATATACAATTTCATCCATGTTTACTGTTTTTTTTTCTTTCATTAGACTTTTTTTTGGGATGATAAATAATTAAATTCGACGTGGTGTGGTTGTTTCCTCAGCGTGGTGACTACTGGATGAACAGGATGATGGTGGTGGTGGTGGCTGACGGATGCAGACCTGAGCTAGGAGGTGATGCTCTCAGCTGGTACCACACTCCTAGGAGAGGTTATGGTGGAGTAATGGAAGCTAGGGCTAACACCACCTGTGGCCTCTTCTAAACCACCTGCCACACATTTTCAACCACCTGAGGCCCCTGTTGAACCTCCTGCGGTTTCTTCATGAACCTGAAGGTAGAGACGACCAGGCACATCTACAAGGACATATCGTATCTGTTCTTGAAACTGTGTGTAGTGGTTGCCTCCACCTCTACATCTAGGGTTTTAGACCTGCTGACCAAACACTGAAAAGCCTCTAACAACACAATGTCTTATCTACCTGACATCTGTATCATCTGGCTTCCTCTCCCTGTATCTTCAGTACTCTCTGTATCCTTAGTATTCTCTCTTTGTATCCTGAACCAATACTCTGTATCCTCAGCACTTTGTATCCTCATCACTCTGTATCCTCAGTACTGTATATCTTCAGTACTCTCTGTATCCTCAGTACTCGGCATCTTCAGTAGTCTCTGTATCCTCAGCACTCTGCATCCTCAGTACTCTCTCTCTGTATCCTCAGCACTCTGTATCCTCATATTCTCTGTATCCTCAACACTCTGTATCCTCAGTACTCTCCTAGCAGCCTCAGTACTCTCCTAGCATCCTCAGTGCTATCCTAGCATCCCCAATACTCTCCTAGCGTTCTCAGTGCTCTCCTACAATCCTTAGTACTCTCCTAGCATCCTCAGTACTCTCCTTGCATCCTCAATAATCTCCTAGCATCCTCAGTACTCCCCTAGCTTCATCAGCACTCTCCTTGCATCCTCAGGACTCTCCTAGCATCATCAGTACTCTCCTAACATCCTCAATACTCTCCTAGCATCCTGAGTACTCTCCTAGCATCCTCAATACTCTCCTAGCGTCCTCAGTAATCTTCTGGCGCCCTCAGTACTCTCCTAGCATCCTCAGTACTCTCCTAGCATCCTCAGTCCTCTCCTAGCATCCTCAATACTCTCTTAGCATCCTCAGTACTCTCCTAACATCCTCAATACTCTCCTAGCATCCTGAGTACTCTCCTAGCATCCTGAATACTCTCCTAGCGTCCTCTGTACTCTCCTAGAGTCCTCAGTACTCTCCTTGCATCCTCAGTGCTCTCCAAGCATCCTCAGTACTCCACCTAGCGTCCTCACTACTCCACATAGCGTCCTCAGTACTCTCCTTACACCCTCAGTACTCTCCTAGTATCCTCAGTACTCTCCTTGCATCCTCAGTACTCTCCTTGCATCCTAAGTACACTCATAGCATCCTCAGTACTCTCCTAGCCAACTCAGTACTCTCCTAGCATCCTCAATACTCTCCTAGCGTTCTCAGTGCTCTCCTAGCATCCTTAGTACTCTCCTGGCATCCTCAGTACTCTCCTTGCATCCTCAGTACTCTTCCAGCTTCCTCAGTACTCCCCCTAGCGTCATCAGTACTCTCCTTGCATCTTCAGTACTCTCTTAGCATCCTCAGTACTTCCCCTAGCGTCCTCAGTACTTTCCTTGCATTCTCAGTGCTCTCCTAGGATCCTCAATACTCTCCTAGCGTCCTCAGCACTCTCCTAGCGTCCTCAGCACTCTCCTAGCGTCCTCAGTACTTTCCTAACATCCTCAGTACTCTCCTAGAATCCTCAGTACTCTCCTAGCATCCTCAATACTTTCCTAGCATCCTCAGTACTCTCTAGCATCCTCAGTACTCTCCTAGCATCCTCAGTACTCTCCTAACGTCCTCAGTACTCTCCTAGCATCAGTACTCTCCTAGCATCCTCAGTACTCTCCTAGCATCCTCAGTACTCTCTTAGCATCCACAATACTTTCCTAGCATCCAGAGTACTCACCTAGCATCCTCAATACTCTCCTAGCGTCCTCAGTACTCTCCTAGCGTCCTCAGTACTCTCCTAGCATCCTCAGTGCTCTTCTAGCACCCTCAGTACTCTCCTAGCGTCCTCAGTACTCTCCTAGCATCCCCATTACTCTCCTAGCATTCTCAATACTTCCCTAGCATCCTCAGTACTCTCCTAGCATTCTCAATACTCTCCTAGCATTCTCGGTATTCTCCTAGCATCCTCAGTACTCTCCTAGCATCCTCAGTACTCTCCTAGCATCATCAGTACTCTCCTAGCATCCTCAATACTCTCCTAGCATCATCAATACTCTCCTAGCCTCCTCAGTACTCTCCTAGCGTGCTCAGTACTCTCCTAGCACCCTCAGTACTCTCCTAGCGTCCTCAGTACTCTCCTAGCATCCTCAGTACTCTCCTAGCATTCTCAATACTCTCCTAGCGTACTCAGTACTCTCCTAGCATCTTCAATACTCTCCTAGCATCCTCGGTATTTTCCTAGCGCCCTCAGTACTCTCCTAGCATCCTCAGTGCTCTCCTAGCATCCTCAGTACTCTCCTAGCATCCTCAGTACTCTCCTAGCATCCTCAGTACTCTCCTAGCATCCTCAGTACTCTCGTAGCATCCTCAGTACTCTCGTAGCATCCTCAGTACTCTCCTAGCATCCTCAGTACTCTCCTAGCATCCTCAGTACTCTCGTAGCATCCTCAGTACTCTCCTAGCGTCCTCAGTACTCGTCTAGCATCCTCAGTACTCTCCTAGCATCCTCAGCACTCTCGTAGCATCCTCAGTACTCTCCTAGCA
>NW_026508668.1:0-5000 GCF_026875155.1 Cherax quadricarinatus
ACAACCTGGCCAGTACGACTGTTGTTAATGTCTCCCAAACTGTTATGTACGGGTGATGCATGAATGCAAAACAATATTACACACTGAATGTGGGGTTTGAACTATGTGCTGAGATTATGACACACTGAATGTCTTGTGTACTATGTTGCAGAATAATGGCATAAGCTGAAAAAAATGGATAAAAAAAAAAAACCGTGATGAAAAGGTAAACTACCCTGATGAAATTTGTTTCACAGTTGATAATAAGATTGTTGATGTGCTTTTCACCACCTGAGTACGTTGTGTTAATGTATCAAATGTTATGTACTGATGCATGAATCTAAGATAATAACACTGTATGTTTTGTCACTTTGTTCAGACCGATAATAACTTACTGAAGATTCTGTTACTAGTGCGAGATCATGATGGTAAATACAAAGTAATAAAAGACTACGCGTTATGAAGATAACTACTGGATGAGGATTGTTTCACAGTAAAGTTCCTTTGTGAGTGCTTTCACCTGCACCGTCTTTGTTGGTAAATAGTTGTTGGCATACACTCTAATGTAATAACACTTTGGTGCGATTCGTTGTAAGATAAGATGAAACTAAACGAGGACTCAAGATCGTTGGCACGATGCAAGCAAACCGACCACGGGCGGGATTTCGAACCCGCGGTCAGAGACGTTCAACCCCCTGTATGGTTTGTTAAAGTTGCACACTCAAGTAAAGACTGGTTTACAGTGAACAATAATAAACGATGATTAGAGAACAATAATTTAAAGATAACCATAGAAACACTGGAGGATCTTACCAGAAAAGAGAAGACCTTAGGTTTGTAGAAATCAGTTTGAGCAACACATGTAAAAACAGTGGATTATACAAAAAACATATAAGTTAACATAAAACAGTACAAAACCAAGAAATCAAAGATAATGAAACATAACAAACGAAGACGCAAACCACCAGAAAGTCCAAATGGTGGTAGGTTGGTAACATAACAACAGTGTTACGTGACATAAAATTGAAATTAACACACAAAAAGAAAGTTAATAACACAAAACAGTAATAAACAATAATAGAATATTTGAACAAACATAAAAACACAGTAGAACAGTACAATTGGTAAAAGTGTAGACAAATACTAAAGTAACTACAAGTAGTAGAGTTGGTAACAGAAAACCACCCAGGTGACTACCATCCTATGGTAGTAGGTAGGTAGACAGCAACCACCCAGGGAAGTACAAAACGTCCTGTGGTAGTAGGTTGGTAGACAGCAACCACCCAGGGTGGTACTACCGTCCTGTGGTAGTAGGTTGGTAGACAGCAACCACCCGGGGAAGTACACCGTCCTGTTGTAGTAGGTTGGTAGACAGCAACCACCCAGGGAAGTACTACCATCCTGTGGTAGTAGGTTGGTAGACAGCAACCACCCAGGGAAGTACTACCGTCCTGTGGTAGTAGGTTGGTAGACAGCAACCACCCAGGGTGGTACTCCCGTCCTGTGGTAGTAGGTTGGTAGACAGCAACCACCCAGGGAAGTACTACCGTCCTGTTGTAGTAGGTTGGTAGACAGCAACCACCCAGGGTGGTACTACCATCCTGTGGTAGTAGGTTGGTAGACAGCAACCACCCAGGGAAGTACTACCGTCCTGTGGTAGTAGGTTGGTAGACAGCAACCACCCAGGGTGGTACTACCATCCTGTGGTAGTAGGTTGGTAGACAGCAACCACCCAGGGAAGTACTACCGTCCTGTTGTAGTAGGTTGGTAGACAGCAACCACCCAGGGTGGTACTACCATCCTGTGGTAGTAGGTTGGTAGACAGCAACCACCCAGGGAAGTACTACCATCCTGTGGTAGTAGTTGGTAGACAGCAACCACCCAGGGTGGTACTACCATCCTGTGGTAGTAGGTTGGTAGACAGCAACCACCCAGGGAAGTACTACCGTCCTGTTGTAGTAGGTTGGTAGACAGCAACCACCCAGGGTGGTACTACCATCCTGTGGTAGTAGGTTGGTAGACAGCAACCACCCAGGGAAGTACTACCGTCCTGTGGTAGTAGGTTGGTAGACAGAAACCACCCAGGGTGGTACTACCATCCTGTGGTAGTAGGTTGGTAGACAGCAACCACCCAGGGAAGTACTACCGTCCTGTTGTAGTAGGTTGGTAGACAGCAACCACCCAGGGTGGTACTACCATCCTGTGGTAGTAGGTTGGTAGACAGCAACCACCCAGGGAAGTACTACCGTCCTGTGGTAGTAGGTTGGTAGACAGCAACCACCCAGGTGGTACTTACCATCCTGTGGTAGTAGGTTGGTAGACAGCAACCACCCAGGGAAGTACTACCGTCCTTTTGTAGAAGGTTGGTAGACAGCAACCACCAAGGTGGTACACCATCGGGTATAGGTTTGGTACGCAACCACCAGGGAAGTACTACCGTCCTGTGGTAGTAGGTTGGTAGACAGCAACCACCCAGGGAAGTACTACCATCCTGTGGTAGTAGGTTGGTAGACAGCAACCACCCAGGGAAGTACTACCGTCCTGCCAGATGACTGTGAAACAGAAACATCTAACTGTTTTGCATGATGGTAGGATTGCTGGTTTCTTTTTCTGTCTCATAAACACGCTAGATAACAGGGATATCTTGCTACTCCTACTTACACTTTGGTCACACTTCACAGACACGCACATGCATACATATATACATACATCTAGGTTTTTCTCCTTTTTCTAAATAGCTCTTGTTCTTCTTTATTTCTTCTATTGTCCATGGGGAAGTGGAAAAAATCTTTCCTCCGTAGGCCATGCGTGTCGTATGAGGCGACTAAAATGCCGGGAGCAATGGGCTAGTAACCCCTTCTCCTGTAGACATTTACTAAAAAAGAGAAGAAGGAAAACTTTAGAAAACTGGGATGCTTGAATGTACGTGTATGTAGTGCAGATGACAAGAAACAGATGATTGCTGATGTTATGAATGAAAAGAAGTTGGATGTCCTGGCCCTAAGCGAAACAAAGCTGAAGGGGGTAGGGGAGTTTCGGTGGGGGGAAATAAATGGGATTAAATTTGGAGTATCTGAGAGAGTTAGAGCAAAGGAAGGGATAGAAGTAATGTTGAAGGATCAGTTATGGAAGGAGAAAAGAGAATATGAATTTGTAAATTCAAGAATTATGTGGATTAAAGTAAAGGTTGGATGCGAAAAGTGGGTCATAATAAGCGTGTATGCACCTGGAGAAGAGAGGAATGTAGAGGAGAGAGAGAGATTTTGGGAGATGTTAAGTGAATGTATAGGAGCCTTTGAACCAAGTGAGAGTAATTGTGGTAGGGGACCTGAATGCTAAAGTAGGAGAAACTTTTAGAGAGGGTGTGGTAGGTAAGTTTGGGGTGCCAGGTGTAAATGATAATGGGAGCCCTTTGATTGAACTTTGTATAGAAAGGGGTTTAGTTATAGGTAATACATATTTTAAGAAAAAGAGGATAAATAAGTATACAAGATATGATGTAGGGCGAAATGACAGAAGTTTGTTGGATTATGTATTGGTAGATAAAAGACTGTTGAGTAGACTTCTGGATGTACATGTTTATAGAGGGGCCACAGATATATCAGATCACTTTTTAGTTGTAGCTACACTGAGAGTAAAAGGAAGATGGGATACGAGGAGAATAGAAGCATCAGGGAAGAGAGAGGTGAAGGTTTATGAACTAAAAGAGGAGGCAGTTAGGGTAAGATATAAACAGCTATTGGAGGATAGATGGGCTAATGAGAGCATAGGCAATGAGGTCGAAGAAGTGTGGGGTAGGTTTAAAAATGTAGTGTTGGAGTGTTCAGCAGAAGTTTGTGGTTACAGGAAGGTGGGTGCGGGAGGGAAGAGGAGCGATTAGTGGAATGACGTAGAGAGAGTAGTAAGGGAGAAAAAGTTAGCATATGAGAAGTTTTTACAAAGTAGAAGTGATGCAAGGAGGGAAGAGTATATGTAGAAAAAGAGAGAGGTTAAGAGAGTGGTGAAGCAATGTAAAAAGAGAACAAATGAGAGAGAGAGGGTGAGATGTTATCAACAAATTTTGTTGAAAATAAGAAAAAGTTTTGGAATGAGATTAACAAGTTAATGAAGCCTAGAGAACAAATGGATTTGTCAGTTAAAAATAGGAGAGGAGAGTTATTAAATGGATAGTTAGAGGTATTGGAAAGATGGAGGGAATATTTTGAGGAATTGTTAAATGTTGATGAAGATAGGGAAGCTGTGATTTCGTGTATAGGGCAAGGAGTAATAACATCTTGTAGGAGTGAGGAAGAGGCAGTTGTGAGTGTGGGGGAAGTTCGTGAGGCAGTAGGGAAAATGAAAGGGGGTAAGGCAGCCGGGATTGATGGGATAAAGATAGAAATGTTAAAAAGCAGGTGGAGATATAGTTTTGAGGTGGTTGGTGCAATTATTTAATAAATGTATGGAAGAGGGTAAGGTACCTAGGGATTGGCAGAGAGCACGCATATTTCCTTTGTATAAAGGCAAAGGGGAGAAAAGAGAGTGCAAAAATTATAGGGGGATAAGTCTGTTGAGTATACCTGGTAAAGTGTATGGTAGAGTTATTATTGAAAGAATTAAGAGTAGACGGAGAATAGGATAGCAGATGAACAAGGAGGCTTTAGGAAAGGTAGGGTGTGTGTGGACAAGGTGTTTACAGTGAAACATAAAGTGAACATATTTAAAAAAGGTAAAGGGGTCTTTGTGACATTTAGGTTTTGGGAAAAGGGGCTATGACAGGTGAAGGGGGGCAATGTGGCAGATGTTGCGATTTATGGGTAGGAATAGGTTTTCGAAAGCAGTGAAGAGTTTTTTCGAGGATAGTGAGGCTTAAGTTAGAGTAGTAGGAAAGAGGGGAAAATTTTTTCCCAGAAAAGTAGGCCCTTTGACAAGGGTGTGTGATGTCACCGTGGTTTTTTAATATATTTTAGATGTGGTATAAAGGGAAGTAAATGCAAAAGGTCTTGGCAAGAGGCGGGAGTTAAAAGATAAAGAATCACACA